>CAKNXH010002256.1:199579-219722 GCA_932178445.1 Andricus quercusramuli | reverse complement strand
CCCGGGTCCTGGCCCGCTCCCTTAGCCTATACAGAAATGGCACGGCTTTCAAAAAACCGCTCTGGGTCATTTTGACCCCCGTCGGGTAACTGAGGGTTAAATAATTATTGGTCAAAATAACATTAATTACTTGAAAAAAGCAATTTTTTCCTTGAAAAATTGAATTTTTTCAACTGGCCCTATTAGTGTGGGACACCACTTTTTTCACTGTAACTGTTAAAAAAAACGAACGGCTCAAATTAGGCTTATCAAAATTAGAGAAAAATCGTCAATTTGATTCTATAACACACTCAAAAAATTTGATGCAATTTGGTAAAGTAGAAAAAAAATCACGTGCGTCCTAAACTACGACCCAAGACAGATTTATGTGTAAACCCTAGTTTCAATAATAATAAACTGTCGATTTTTTCTCAATTATTGCATAAAAGGTGATAAAAGTGCCCTTCTTATGGGCATAAATGAAAGCCAGTACGTGTTAATTTTATTAGAAGTTGTTTGAAAAAAAGTCAAATGTTAATGTTTCCGGAAAATATCAATAAATTCGGAAATAACCAATTTCTTATTGTTTTTGGGCTAATTTTGAAGATAATTTTCTGTAAGTCTGTTAGAATACTGTTCGATTAATTTGTTTTAATTTAGTTATGAAAACCTGACTTTATATAAATATTGATAAGTTCTTTAAATTAGGCTTAGGTTTTGATTGCATCGAAGGAAAAATTCTAGAAATGTCTTATCAAGTCAGAAAAATAATTAAGAAAATTATCTTCAAAACTAGTGCAAAGGCATTACAAAATATTAATTGCTTTTTGATTTATTACCATTTTTCGGAAACATTAAAATTTGTATTTTTTAAATAACTTCTGATAAAGTTAATATGTGACGCGATCTGAAGAAAGACCACTAAGCGGCCAAAAATCGATTCTCCGATTTTTAATGTTTTACGTAGATACGAACTTGCTCTTTAAGATGGTATAGTTAAAAAAATTCCATCCTTAATAATTTATTCAGTACAAGCGTTTAAACATTGTCGTTCGGGAGAGCACTATCGGACCGTCGCCACTTCTCCTGCTTCTTCTCTCAAATTTACGTTTGGCCGCTTAGGGGATCTTTCTTCAGATCACGTCACATATATTGCTTTCAATTTAAGACCATCAGACGCATAATTTTATCAGGTTTCGTGTAGTAATTGGGAGTGAATTTAGAGTTGAATATTTTAAAAACTAGAGAGCTTTTATAAAGTATTGAAAAAGATAGGTCTAGAAACTTTTGCATAGTAGTGTATTACATTCACTTATAAACTATCCAATGTAGATATATTCTATTTCTGTAAAATTAAAATCTATTACTTATATCCCGAAAACAATAATTTTCCACGATTTTAAGAAAAATATAATTCATAGTTTCTCACGTTAAAAATTGAACTATTTCAATTCGAAAGCCTTAGTAATTAATGAAATGTTTGCATCCGATTGGTACTTCAAAATCTTTTTTTAATTTTTAAAAACATTTTGATTAATATATTCATAATTAAATGCTTTTTCACAGCACGTCTGCGGAAAGTTCGATTTTCCGTGCCTCCGTAGACTCTGGAAAGTTGCCGATTTCTGAGCTTCTCACTTTACACCTCTAGAAATTGTAAAGTATGCTACTTTACACCTCTAGAGGTTGTAAAGTAGCCAAAGGAGCAATGTAATGAGATGTATAGAAAATACGACTTACATTGATCGTCGTTTTCTAACCTCACTCTGTTACACGAAGTAAAACACAATGAAAACTAAAATGAGATGATATGATATGAACTAAATTCAATATGAATAATTGTAACAACGATTCATATGATTAGTGATGATCAAAATAAATAAATAAATAGATTCAATTATTTATTGAGAATATCACTCCGAAAATCGAACTTTTTCCTTAGACTCGCTGTGAAAAGTATTGCACTTGACATGCGAGAAGCAGGCAATCACCGATTCGTGTGATGGCATCACTCGCCTTCGGCTCGTGACGCCAACTTCACACTCATCGGGAATTGCCTACTTTCCACACTTGTTAAGTAAATAGCTATTCTTCAATTTCAAATCCGATTCAAATATTATTGCATTCTAAAATACTCCATTTTTTAAGCATTCAGTTTGAAAATTTTTAATTAAAAAATGTTTGTTTCAATATTTAACAATATTTGACTGTTTATTTAAAATAAGAAATTATAAATTAAACATTCAAAAATGAACTAAATAAAATTGAATTATTTAAAATAAAATAAACCTCGAATCGTTCGAATTTCAGGGTGCTGAACGTTATAATAAATCTGTTATAATAAATTTAAAATAAAAGAGTAAAAATGAAATATTCAAAAATAAACAAATTGAAATTGAATTATTTAAAATAAAATAAGCGTCGAATCATTGAAATTTCAGAGTTCTGAATGCAAACTTAAAAATTTGCATTGTTTCATTTTTTTTAAATTTTTAATTCATAAGTGACATTTTTTAATTTGAATGTTTCAATAACAATGTAAAATCCTTTAATTGTAGCGTTTCAACCTAAAATGGTTGAAAAATTATATAATTTTGAAAATTTTAAAAATGTATTGATTCATTCTTCAAACTATTTTATTTCCTAAAACGCATTCTCTCCTTTGCCTGCTTAGTCAAATTTTGTTTATAAAATACCGATGCGGACCGATATCAGTTCTCTGAAAGAATACGTTGTATCGAACTTATGTTATGCATCTACATTTAGAATTAGGCTAATTATATTTCATGAAGAAGAATATTAAAAATTGAAATTTCATTATGAAAGATTCATTATTCATTCATCATTATTATTACAGACCTAAGTACTCAAAACTTGTAAGAAAAATATTGAAAACTGTTTTTTTTTTTCAAATTAGAGAGAGAGAGAGAGAGAGAGAGAGCACTAGCGGATTGTATAAGAAAAAGAACACAAATGAGAAAAGAAAGTATAAAGAAGATGGAAGGAAAGCAACAAGACCACTGTTAACTGATTTAACAAGCATTTCAAGTATGCTTGCAACATCTACAAAATAGTTTTGATGCTGCCGTCGCTTGCATTGAAAAGTTTTACTGAATACTGTCATTAATGATTATATCATACAACAAAAATTGAATAGAATAATCTCAATTGTGGGGCATTATTTATGAAGTGATACCATATGAAAATTCTAAATATTCAGATCATGTTCAAATTTAAACATTGTTGCACTATTGTCCGAAAGTCATGGTGTAAATTATAAGGCCTGAGAACAACGGGTTGCCCAATGACAAGGGCCCAATTTTCACCTTTTTGATATGCACATCTGGGTTCAAGTGTGGATAACTCTGGTTTGGCTCATAATTTAGCCTCGAATTCTTTCCCTTTAATTGCCTTTATTGATCAAAATGGGGAAACTTTACGTTTTGAAAGTATAAGCTTTTGCAGGAGCGGGTGCACACAACGCGGCGCAGGACATTTCAAATGAATACAAGAATGTTTGTGTTCAAATGGATTTTATCTGTGACTCGGTGTATAAAGTCCTTTCGTAGTGAAGAAAAAATCCACGATATATTTTTCGAAAATTATAAAAAATGGCGCAGGTATGGTACTTTGAAGTTTTTAGTTCTCTTTTTAAGAGTGCATATCTTTGGTTCTAATCAACTGGCTTAAATATTTAAGGTCTAAAATTGGTTGTAATAACATGTAATCTACATGCGAAAAATACATAAAAAATATACTTTGATCGAAAAACCAAAAAAAAAAAATCGCCTTTTTGAAAATACATTATTCAAACTTTTTTGAGATGTTGTTGTTAGACCAAGCGCTGAATGTTTTTCGCAAGTTCTGTAAGTTTGATATTGGGACTGCCAGTGAGTTAGGAGAAAAAAAATCGCATTTTTTGGCAGGCGTCTATTCCACTGTAGAACGCAGTATCGCGGGCATTTCATGATGCCGGACGTTGGATGTTAATTTTTTTATCATGAACCACTGAATTCAGAGGTTGGTCGGACAAACAAATTTATAAAATTAAAAATGACGTATTTTCAAAATCGCAAATTTTTTTTTAGATTAAAAAAATCCAAATAATTTTTTCTTCTGCGGCACTTTTTGCGTATGAAATAACACCTATTACAAGAAATTTCAATATTCAACAAGTTGAATCAGTTGATTAGAACCGAAGCCACAGAAATTAAAAAAAGTACCAACAATTGAAAAGTACCAAATCTCCGCCATTTTCGTTTATCTGTTTTGTATCCGGCATAGAGATACTCCCTATTTACCTGTCTATCTCAAATCTAACCCTTTCTGAATAAATTTCTTGATTAAAATTAATATACTTCTGATCTATTAATTCACATGTAATACATCTTTCTAGCATATTTTCTTTATTTATAATTACTGAAATGACATAAACGAAAATATTATATTGTGTGACAAGGGCTTAAAAAGGTCAATTGCTTCCGCGTTACACACGCTATATTTTTCTAACACATGTAAAATGAATGAGCCTATAAGTACATAATAGCAGAATAATAACAAACGGTTTAAGGGGCGGAGCCCTGGCGGGACAATTAACCAATCTTCAATCTATAATTTGCACACCTTGGACACAACTTTTAACATAACCTCTACAATATACAATCGATAGAATATCACGAAAAGGGATATAAGTTGAAATCATTTACCTGTCAGATGGTGCTAAATTCCATTAAAATGTCATTGGGGAGCGCGGGTAAAGTATATTAGCCATTCTCTCTTGGGACTAAAGTAAAACCAATGGACATGTGTGCATGCGCGAAAATTTTCTTTAGGCGCATAGGTTAAAAACTTCATCTTTAGTCTCACTTTTCAGAGACTAAAATCGCCTCAAATGTGAATTAGGGATGGCCAAGTTGATTCCGATTCCTTCGAAGAATCGACTCTTGGCGTCGATTCTTCGATTCTTGATTTTAGGGAATCGATTCCAAGAATCCATTCTTCGTTGGAATCGCCATCGATTCCGATCACAGAGTTAAGAGGAAATAAATTTTCGTTTTCCTAAAGAAAAAAACCTAATTAATGAAAGTTTATAAATTTTCTTAAAAAACATCAAAACATGAATTGAAATTTATATTGCATTGGTTTTAATTTTTGCAACAAACCTCTTCAAAAACCCTTTGGAATATTTAATTTACGCGGGCTTTTTGAGAAGGGGGGAGTGGGGGAATACTAGAATAGGAATCGAAGAATTGGAATCGAAGAATCGATTCCTACCTTCGATTCTTCGATTCCTCGGAATCGACGCATCCGGCGGAATCGAGGAATCGAAGAATCGATTCTCACTGAGCGTTACCCATCCCTAATGTGAATGTGTGAGAAAAAATAATAAATACCACTTGCTTATATGTCAGTTATATCAAAATGCAAACATGCACTGTAAAGAATATCACGCTTCGATAATAAACTTCGGCGACTTCTATTGCAAACTTACTACCGATATCCCCAAATTGATTGAACATATAAATAAATTTTCATTTGTACATTTTCTGAATTAACATATATCACGATTAGAGATACCACAATCGAAAATACTTAATACTTAGCTTTTCTTATTCAGCCTTTCTCTAAATGGACGACGAGCTATCGATATGCGACATTTATTTTCATCTAAATTCTAACAGTATCATTCATTCCACGTGATTTTATAGGCTACTCATCGTCGGGTTGGTTGAATGTGCTATCAATTGTCTTTTCCTGGCATGTCTTTCCGTTTTCGTAGATCCGTAGGATGAAAGGGATAGCTTGTCTCTTTTCCGCATTATGGAGTACTTGCGAGATTCGGGGGCGCTAAAACATTTTTGCGAAGAGCGTCTTCGCATTTTTCACTGAAGTTCACTTTATTTAGCACCCTACGCAATACTAACCGAAGAAACTGCCCTTTTTCCGTAGAGCACAAACAAAGTTTATTGTCCTTGAATTTAAATTCAGCCACGCCTTACGTCACACGATTCAAGACAATGGTCCCAAGATTTTTCCCTAGATTAAAAACCGGGATGGTTCGATTGTCAAAAATCCAACCAAGGGCGAGGCGGACAAATCTTTTCCTTGATAACTAGAACCTCATATGCGCTCGTAGCGCGCATCTAATTGTTTTACATGCAATTATTGTATTTGAAAATTAAGTTCAATACAATACGATGTCATTCATTTTTACTTTAATATCTTTTATTTGTACACGGCTTCGCATTAGTGCTCTCTCAGGTTACACATGAAATAATTTTTCAACTCTAAACATATGCATCCAACTTAGGAAAAACAATCTAAAAATACGGCTCTGGTGTAAAGTCTTTTGATTCTGAAAAATATGCCATCATATTCGGAATTTTAGTACAGAGGGCATAGCAAATTTTCAACCCAATAGCCCCCATATTGGATGAGTAAGTATGGATGAGTATGTATGTATGTATGTATGTATGTATACCATTAAGCCATTTCCCTTTCGGGGCAGGCGTGACACTACCCGATTCGGGTAGTGTTTCTAGGTAGATAGTTTCTTGTAGTAAAGAACTACAAGTGTGGGCTCACTACACCCACGACGCCAACAGCACGCAGTAGTATTATTCCCGAATGGTCACCCATCCAAGTACTAACCGCGCCCAACACTGCTTAACTTCAGTGATCTAACGAGAACTGGTTTTTTCAGCGTGGTATAGCATGGTATAGTTGATTATACGAATTTCGTTTTCGCAGTTATTAGCTAAACTTATCATCGGAAAAATCTGAAAAATGCACAATACTTCTCGACATCAAGAGATATCTCCGTAAATTTTTCGCAAATTTCTTCGTGAAAAATTGGCAATGAAAAAAATTACAGAAATTTTTGCACGCAATTTTTTCATCGAAAAAATCCGTAAGCAAAGCCAAGTTTTTTACCATTAATGAGTCCCCAAAAGACGCATATATCCTATTTTTTCAGATTTTTAAACAATTTGGGCAATGCTTAAAAATAACGATACTCGGAAAATTGCGTGGTTTCGATGGTGTTCGTCGTTAAGATGTCTTCGCTGGCTTTTTCGGACATACATTATTTCATTGCTTATATTTTATCAGTATTTTGAACCATAATAATAAGTATTCTATATTATTTAATTGGAATAATTATTATTTGTCATTATCAAAATAATTTTCCAATAATATCCGCGGCAGCGTATACTCTTATCTTTTTCTATGATGAATCACTAATAAATATTTTTTTCATTAAATGTGCATCGAAAGTTCGACTTTCGCTGCCTCATGAGCGAAGTGAAGGTGGCCGATTCTTGCCGAGTCAAGAAGAAATCAGCTGCATTACAGTAGTGCAGCACGTAACCTCGTAGTTTCCATTATTCTCACGTCTCATCCAGGTCCAACTCAAAATGAAGCAAAAGCCAAATTTCCGACGCGCTTCTAAGGAAAAATATCGTACATAGCTGGTGGCCAATGGCGGCGATGTCTGACTCTTGTGTTGCTGCCTGTCGCCACTAGCTATGTAATATACTATTTCAATTACATCAGAAACAACAATTGTGTCTATGGAATAATTTACATACTGACATACTCGCGAATTCGGCTTTCGATGCCTTTTGAGTTAGCGAGATAAAAAAATGACACTGCTAGAATTAAAAAGGTGGTCTGGAGATACTGGATGTATTATTATCGCCTGGAAAATTTGTTCAGTCTTTTTTTCTCTTTGTTAGTTGCTTTCAGTACTTTAAACAACTGTTTAATTGAACAATATTATGCTTCTTCACGATTTTTTATATGTAATTCTTCCATGCTGGAAGTAAAAAGATAGAAATTCCCTCACTACTAATTATTTTCTATCTCTAAGATGTTAAGGGTTAAGGAAAAGTGTTGAGTAAGCAAACAAAATAAGGCAAATCAATTTTTTCAGAAAAAAAATGAGTTAAGCATGGTCTTCGCATTTTCAGGACTCGAGGAATATGATAATTATTTACCCTTAGTGCACCAAAAAATCTATCCAATTAAACTTTCGCTTTAAAAATGTTGTCTTCTTAATATATAAATTAAAATTAGTATATTTTGTACTAAAGTGTTCAATATTTTATTGTATCATTATTGAGAAATCCTCTCGAATGGATGTATCATGTTTGTTCGCTTACTCCTTAATTTATTTATCTCAACGTATCCCTCATCTATCCACATTCCACCTGAATATCTTTCTATCACTTGTTTATCCAGCGTTACTTCTTTCTATCTCCCTATGTCTGTTTCTATCTCTATCTTTCTATATTTCCTTGTCAGTGTACTTGTACTACTTTCTCGTTTAATCCTCACTTCTCTATCCCTACCTATCATTCGCCTATCCCCCTCCATACTTTTCTATCTCTACGGCAATCTCTTTTAATTGCCTTTTATTCATGACTGCATATTCCTTTGCATATCCCCGTCTATCTTTTTCGACATCTTGGAAAATGTTCTAATACTATCCCTTTCAGTCGCCACTTCTATATCCTTGGTCTATGCCTCTGTATCCTTTTCTATCTCTGTCAATCCAGATTCATACCTGTTTCCCTAAATTCGAATCTGTGAAAATTCACTGCTTCTCAGTGGAATTTAACTAAAAATTAGTAACGGCTTTCTGATTATTTGCATCTTTAAAGTTTCACTGATTCAAATACACCGTAAATCCCATTTTAGTGTAGTTTAGTGTCTGTTCCTAAATGGCCTTCACTTAAATCGAACACAGTATTCGCTCGCTCCTAAGGTAAACATTCAGGGCAGTGTCAACCATTTCTTTTGGATTTGGACGCATGCTAACAGCTGACAAATTTGATTAAAAGCGATTACTATTTACCCATCGCCACATACACTTGAAATTTCCCATAAGATTAACATGGGAGAAAATTTTTGTTTTTAATTTTTAAAATCATTCTTCTGTGTTAGTTTGAGGTGGCACAGTGAAACAATCACTATTCATTGAATTTGGACGTTGTTTTTTAAATAAAAGCATTTTAAAGTACCTACAATTTACTATAGGAATATATCACTATCATTTTAACACTACGATGTTTATGTTTATAATCCTCGCGATCACGTCTTTCTGCTTTCTCTTTGAATTCTTTGTTCTTTTACATATAATTACCTCGCCGAAAATCGACTGACGACACTACTTTGCTCTTCGAAGACCGAATTGTAGCTGGTTACGAAATGCCATCCCATTTTTCACAACATTTCAGACCTCATATGTTCACAATTAGGGCAATAAAACGATTTCCCTGTACTACGTTGTGTTGGTCGCAAATACCTCCTAGAATTTGTTTACAATAATAGTGAACCTGCAAGGATCCGGTTCGGGACTCCGGATTGATCTGATGTATTACACTGTCTAAAAGTTCTTGAGCAGTTCACGGAACGGCTAAAAATTCTGGAGAGATAGTGTAACTGTCGATTATTACACAATCCGCTAGCAGTTCATGACCTGTCTAGACATTTTTATAAAATTTCTAATTACGCTAAGTGACTACGAAATACATTCATTACTAGAAATCGATTAGATGTCGAGTTTTAGTATTAGGGGCCGTTCAAAAAATACGTAACGCCTTTAGGGAGGAGGGGGGGGGGGGGGGTCACCTCGAGCATTACGCTAATGTTAAAGAGACATACCATAAATTATGGTGTCCAATTGTTTGGCTTGTAACGGTCGGTATTATGAACCTAGAAAATGGCCAAGTTTGAAGAGGATAGGTAAAGGTTAGAGATTCGAGATGCGTTGAGTTGAAATGGAATGTCTCGTATTCGTACTTGAATTAAAAATTGATTTTCGGTAACAGGAAAGAGGCACAAAAATGTCTTTGTGAGGCTTCGAATTGCCGAGGGTGGATAGGAGAAACTCCTGAAGAAGAAAATGAGAAGATCGAGAAGAAAGAAATACGTGAGAAAGATATAACCAGAAAGAAGAAGGAGGAGAAGAAACCTGCCGATTACATGGAAGATGAAGATGTACGCATTTAAGCATGTTTTATAGATAGTCCAGTCATCTGGTACTTTTATCCGGCAATTTTGGAGGAGTCATTTTTTTCTCTTAAATGCTTCATTTGGGGGTGCATAATAAGGGTTCAGGTTCTGTGAACGGAATTCTGTCCCGGAACACGGAAATTTTTTTGGTAAAATGTGCAAAATATCACATGGCAGTGGTTTGGTACTTTCCTGTGCATTTTAGGGATAAAAGTGTCCTTACCAAAATTAAAGTAGGTAAAATTCTGCGTAAAACTAAAAAAACTAGCTGTGAATTCGTTCTCGAGTGTTTCCACTTTGTTTGTATTTGTAATTATATGGTGCTCATTTCACGAACACTTTGCTTCCCGCTAACAAATGTATTTGCTTCCTCATAGAGGAAGCATTAGTTATTTTTTTCAATAATAGACAAACTAAAGTCTTCATTTTGCTCAATTTAAAAATAGAAATTTACAAAAAATACAGAATTGCAAAATAATACAAAAAAATTTTAAATACAAAGACAAATCAGACAAATCAAATTTTTTATTCGAAATGATAATTTTTCGAGCTGGAAAAGGGAAGGTAAAAGTTCTGTCGCACCCTATCCCTTTCCCAGCTTTATGATTTTTTTCTTTTCTATTCATGAGTCAACTTTAAATTATGTCGATGAAAAAAGTTTTTCTGTTTGAAACAGATGACTCAAATATCATAAAGGAGCATAACTTCTTTAATCTTCAATAAAGTGTATTGATATCATAGATTAATCGATTTGCCACGAATCAATGAATCTTTTCCGTTCTTGCATCAATTTTGAATTATGTTAGTAAAAAAAGTGTTACTATAAAAAACCGTATTTTCAAATATTATGCATTACCATAGCTTGCTTACTCTTCAATAACATGTAATGATATTATAGGTCAATCGATTCGACTCGAATCAACACATCTTTTCTGTTCTTGCATAAACTTTGAATTATATTAATGAAAAAAGTTTTACTATAAGAAACAGATTTTCAAAATATATAAATTACCATAACTTGCCTACTCTTTGATAAAATGTATTAGTATTTAGGTCAATCGATTTGTTTCGAACCAAGGAATCCTTTATATTCTTGCATCAACTTTGAATTATGTTGAAGAAAAAAGTTAAACTATAAAAACCGCATTTTCAAATATTATGCATTACCATAGCTTCCTTACTCTCCAATAAAATGTAATGATATTATAGGTCTATCGATTCAACTCGAATCAACACATCTTTTCTGTTCTTGCATCAACTTTGAATTATGTTAATGAAAAAAGTTTTACTATAGAAAACCGTTTTTCAAAATATATAAATTAACATAACTTCCCTCCTCGTTTAAAAAAGGTATTGATATTATAGTTCAATTGATTCGTTTCAAATCAACGAATCTTCTATATCCGTGCATCAACTTTGAATTATGCTAATGAAAAAAGTTTCACTATAAAAAACTGATTATTAAAATATTATTGAGTGCTAAAAAAAAAGTAATAAATATTTTTAGAATTCCTCCAGTCAGTTTCAACATATCAGTGAGGAAAATAAGCTTCTTAAATTTCATCAATTTATCTGCGACCGTTTCCTAGTTATCGTGTTCACAAAAAAGCGTGACATCCACACACACACACACATTCGGAAAATTGCTCAGAACATTGAATTAGACATTTTTTAATTAAGGAGGGTTTAATTAGATGAATTAAAATTTTTTAGAAAATGTTACCATTACAAAGCTTCCTCTATGAGGAAGCAAAAAAAGGTGTTCTACCACCATCAGTCTAGGAGTTACGGCTTTTCAAAGAACCCAGATTTTTTTCAATTTTTTGACAAAAATCACATGTTCTTTTTGGTTTCTCGGCAGCTCGGATCCTGATCGCCAGATCCAAAAATGGCCAACAGATGAATTAAAGTAGACATAAATGCCTGTAATTAAAAAAAAAACATTGTCCTAACTACAATAGATCGCGAGTTAGCACCTGCCGAAGGTGAGCCATTTCGACCTGAATTTACAGGTAAATGCCCAGAGTTCAGTTTTTTGTAAACAGCTCGTTTCCACAAAATGAATACAAGAGGACTAAATTCTGCGTAAGTTGAAAAAAAAAGATGTTCGTACTCCCAATAGGTCACGAATAATGTCCTTGCAAAGTGTACTCTTCATCAGTTCGGTGACAAAATCGCACCGCGGAACAAAACTACGACCATTTTCTTAAAATGTAAGTTTTTAAGTCAAGTAATAGTGATCAAATAATTATTTAGTTATCAAATTAATATTAATTAACCACTTTTAATAAATAAATAAATAATTGTGTTAACAAATAAATTTCCAGCACCCATCAAATGTGCATTTTTCGGTATTTTTCACTTAAATGAATGATTCAAAGTCAGCCTTCAAAGTTTTACAGAATACACTCATTGTAGAAATGTCAGTGGCATAAAGTTACGTAGTGAGATTTTGAACAGCATTAAGAAAACTTATAATAACGAGAAATTATTATCAATAATGCATTAAAAATGTAACGCAAGTATTTCTATTAGTGAATTGGTATTTATTGATTAAAAATGATTAAATATTCATTTTTAATCTATAATAAGCGTCCCTAATAGAAATTTAAGTGAAAAATGCCGAAAAAATGCACATTTGATGGGTGATGGAAATTTATTTATTAAAACAATTATTTATTTAATAATTAAAAGTGGTTGATTAATATTAATTTGATAATACAATAATTATTTGATCACTATCACTTGACTTAAAAACTTACATGTTAAGAAAGTGGTCGTAGTTTTGTTCCGCGGTGCGATTTAGTCACCGAACTGATTTAGATTTGAACTGATTACTTTGCAAGGACATTATTCGTTACCTATTAGGGGTAGAAATTTTTTTTTTTAATCTTACGCAGAATTAGGTCCTCTTTCTCAGAACTTCTTCTAAGAACTTTCTCGCGTGACATCCTTGAAACAAGTGATTTCCAAAAAACACTACTTTCGGGTTTTCGGTTAAAAAAACACAAGAAACAGGTATATTTGGAAGGTCATACTCGTGGCCTATTTAGTCCTCTTGTATTCATTCTCTGGGAACTTTCTTTTGTGACAACCCCGAAACAAGCTATTTACAAAAAACTGAACTCTGGGCATTTACCTGTAAATTCAGGTCGCAATGGGTCACCTTCGGCAGGTGCTAACTCGCGATCTATTGTAATTAGGACAATGTTTTTGTTGTTGTTGAAATTACTGGTATTTACGTCTACTTTAATCCATCTGTTGGCCATTTTTGGATCTGGCGATCAGGATGCGAGCTGCAGAGAAACCAAAAAGAACATGTGATTTTTGGCAAAAAATTAAAAAAAATCGGGGTAGAACACCTTTTTTTAGTTTTACGCAGAATGTTACCTACTTTAATTTTGGTAAAAACACTTTTATCCCTAAAATGCACAGGAAAGCACGAATCCACTGCCATGTGATATTTTGCACCTTTTGCCAAAAAAATTTCCGTGTTCCGGGTCAAAATTCCGTTCACAGAACCTGACCCCTTATTATGTACCCCCAAATAAAGCATTTAAGAGAAAAAAATGACTCCTCCAAAAATTACCGGGTTAGCACCATTTTTCCGACCAGATGACTGGACTAAGAATTGTTTTTGCTCTATGAAAATTATACATGCAAAAAAATGACTCTCTAATGGCGTGCTATGTAAATGATTAACAAGCCATTTGGTTAACAATTAAAAAGTAAATTCGCTTCTATCAATTCGTAAATTCTGTGAATCAGAAAAGTTTCAACATGCGTCATTGGAGATTCTTTTCTAGCCTGCAACAGTAGTGAAATCCTAAATTTTGATAGAGACGAACTCTTTATTTATTGCAGTTGGAGGAAGAGATAGAAAAACTTTGTTCTGGTGGATTGAAAAACAGAAACCATACTTTGACTTTGAGTCGATTGATGGTTCGTAGTAGGGAATTGGAACACAGAACGCGGCTTTTGCGTGTCTTACAAACTGGGGAGCAACCTTGTCGTAGGCTGTTCCTTGATTACCACGGGTTACGTCTGATGTGGAGCTACATGATGGACGTTGCTGGAACTGAAACAGAAGAGACTCAACAATTCAGACTGGAGGTTCTCAAAACCTTAAGCACATTGCCAATCCCTAATAAAACGATGCTCATGGATAGCAAAGTTTATGGCGTAGTCGACAAGTGGTCAAAACAGTCTTTTTCGTTCCCGAGCGCAGAATCACCAGAATACGATCAAGTCAAACCAAAAGAAGAGCTAAACTTCGACAGTAAAGAAAAAAGTTCTGAAGTAATTATTAATAAGGAGGAGAATGAAGCAGGGGATGAACATATTAATGACCTAAAGCAGGAGAGCGAGCAAGTACTTATAACTGAACTTGCGTCGAACCTTTTAACGGAATGGTCTAATTTGATGGAGGTTTTCCGGATACCAAAGAAAGAGAGGATCGAGCAAATGAAGGAGCATGAAAGAGAAGCAGGTAGATAATTTTTTTCAAATTATTTGTCTTCTTGCTAGAATTTATTATTTGAGAAAAATATATTATTCTTACTTTTTATTTCTCATTCTTAGATCGAGGATACAAGGAAGAATTAGATAAAGAGCAGAAGCGGGAGACGTATGAGAGGTAAGTTAAAACAAAACTTATTTTTTAGGGCTTCCATTGAAATGACCGCTATTAATATAATAAAAAACGCAAACTAGAAAGTTTCGTTTCTCGCAATCTAGGTATCGTTCTGACCGATATGGACGGATCGAGAACGACAAGCGAGACAGAAGACGCGGTCGCGAGTCACCAGATTTTGAGAATATCAGACCTAAAGACAAGAGGGTGGATGAGCGATCAAATTTGGTACCCGTGCCCCGGATGACCAAGTTTGAACGCAGACAACTCTTTGCTTTGAAAGTTGCCAAGGAAGAGGAAAAGGAAAGGCAGCGTCGCCAGCAGCAAGAGTTGTGGAAGGAACATGAAACTCGATGTTTGGCTTTGGGAATGGATCCTCATACGACTTCGTCTATTGACCCACAAACCGGTTATCCGCTGTTCTTCAATCCATCAATAGGACAGTGGCAAACTTATCCTATTCAGGGTCGGTGACTTCTACCTGTTAATCTAAAGTACTTTCCCTCATGGATAGATTCTACGAAAACGGTTCTGTATAGAAACTCCGTAAAGTCTTAGCGAATGGAAAATCTATATCTGATTCATCTCTTTCCTTAACCGTTTCCGTAAAATTGTTTCAGGTGGGTTCATGCACCTTTAAGGGAAATCTCTCAATAAAATGTATTTTTATTCTTGCAGACGGATGTGAACTTCAGCAGCAAATGACGCCCGTTTACGTTGCGGGACCTCAACCATTGGCTGGGCCTTCACAACCAAATCTCGTATCTCCTTCGCCTCACCTATTACAACCCGGTCTCTCTATTGATATTTTACCAGGTTTGCCGACTGCAATGTATCCCATGAATCAAACATCAACCTATAATCAACAGACTACCCAATTTCCTCCCCCTTTACCAGTTCCTCATCAACAGTTTCCGGAAAGTCCGCTTCAGATTCCGAACAACCTAGTGCAAATTCATAACGGTACTCCGCCGATTCCTATCTCAGGACAACCTATGTTCGTAGAAAAACCCTTGGAACCTTCTTTTCAAGCTAGTCCTGCCATAGAATCCACAAAACCACCATCGCAATCTGAAATGCCTCCTCCTTTAGATTTACCTCCTAAGTGGAAATGGGCAAAGGACGAACGAGGTAGGGTTTATTACTATCATGTTAAGGAAAGAATATCGCAGTGGTTGCCACCACCTCCCGATCATATCGGTGTGCAACCAGATTCTTCAACATCTTCTGAATCAAGCGAGGAATCTAGTTCGTCAAACGATGAAGAGGAAGACGTGGAAGAAGATCGTAATCCTGACAGGTCAATTGAAGGAATGGATGTTGATAGCGCATCCGAAGCTGCAATAACATCGAAACCAAGTCCTTTAAGAAAACTAGAGTTCAACAGTACTATGGAAATTAAGAAAAAAAGGGATGGATTAGTCCAGGAAAGAATCATTAGTGTGAGTATTGTTTTTCTGCCATTATGTGATTAAAATATTTTTCATATGTTTTAAGTAAAATAGAATTTATCTAGGTTATATATGAAGATGCATATCTAGCTTAGTTAAACACACATACCGAGCTTCATTGAATACTTCAAGCATAACTTACAACTACATATTTTATATCTTTCAATAATTCAAATCGCATGTTAAACATCATGATTGAAGAAGTTGATCTGGTAATGCCATACTCTAGAAAGGGTCAGCTCATACGACACTTCACACTGTGAAAGATAACCTCATTAGTTTTCATATACCTAAGCCACATCGGAACACCGGAGAATATGATAAGAAGCCCGGAGCCTCACCTGGCAAGGATATTACACGCGAACGCGCGAAGAAATCTAAGGGCTCAGAATAGTCTAGGGAACGAACGCCCAAAAAGTGTGTTTGGTGGACACAATTTCGGAATGAAAACGAACTGGATATTCGTGTAGTTTTTATGTCTGTGATGAAGGCCAATATGAATTGAACAGCTAATATGTGGTGAGGACGAATTGCACAATATTCAAAGTTGGCGAAATGATGTTTTTTGGATATTAAGATCAGGGTATTAATTTTTGAAAAAAAGTTACATTAAAAATTGAGGATACTTAAAAGATATACAATTTGATATAAGTAGTAATAAAAAACGGTCCTTATACAATATCAAGTTATTTTTGCAAAAAGTACATGCCATCTTTCAAATCCTCTGAAAAGATGTCTTCTGTTAGACTGAAAAAGTGTGCAAAATTTTAACTCAAAATAATAAATAGTTTTGGAGAAAAGCTATTTGTTATTAAAAAAAAATTTCTCTACAAAAAGTTGTGGTGCCATGCAAGTTTAGCAGTAATAAATAATAGAGCTTGACTTCAATAATTATTATTTATTGGAAAGCAAAAGAAGTGTTTGAACAAGCATAAGTGCACATAGCAAGATGCGTAGAAAGGAACTGAACGCGCACAGGCGTCAACGCAGAACAGACTTGAGACGAACAGTGCCGTAGCGAGAGAAGGTCTCTCAGCGCCTCTTAGCTCAGGACAGTACATATTATTGGTAGCACTAGTATTATTTAATAGGCACATCAATTATTCTCTATACTCCCCCTAATTCAGTGCCTATTTCAACAAAGATAATAATAACATTGCGTAACAAAACTCGTAGTCAAATTTAAATTATAAGTGACTTTTCATTCCCAACAAGGAACGAATCTTTTGAAAAGAGACTTTAGGTAGAGCTTTTGTAAGCACATCAGCTAATTGCTCTGTTGTAGGAATATACTTAATGTCTATAACATTCATCTCATATTTTTCTCTCAAAAAATGGTAAGAAACATCAATGTGTTTCGAACGCTTGTGAAATACTGGATTTTTAATTAAATTGATGGTACTTTGATTATCAATACACAAGGTCGTTGCACTGATTTTTTTTTCACTTAATTCTGAGAGCATATGCCTCAACCACACTATTTCTCTTGTTGCGTTGGATGTAGCCACGTACTCAGCTTCAGTCGTTGATAGACAGATTTCTGTCGTTGACATGTCCAAGTAATTGGACCTCCACACATCAGGAAAACATATGCATTCGTTGGACGTCTGGTTTCTCGATCATTGGCGTAATCAGCATCTGCATATCTGATGAGAGTTATATTTTCATTGTCCTTTGTATATTTGATTCCGATGTCACGTGTTTCTTTTAGGTATTTGAAGACACGTTTTACAGCATTCCAGTGACTATTATTGAAATTAGTCTGAAACCTGCTTAACAGATTGACTGCAAACATGATGTCTGGTCTTGTTGTGATGGCTGCAAACATCAAAGATCCGGTTGCTTCTCTGTACGGCACTTTACTTTGAAAAGTGACATCACTTTCTTCATTAGCAGTTGTCAACACCACGTGCGAATCAGCTGGTATGCTATTGGTGTTTGCGTCTTGAAAATTAAATCTTTTGATTAGGGAATCGATGTAACTGGTTCCATGAAGAAAAATTGATCCATCTTTTGGATCCTGCTTAATCTCCATTCCGAGATAATATCCAGGCTCGCAGGCAGTTACCTCAAAAGCGCATTTCAACTTACTGATAACCTTTGATAGAGTGTTATCATCCTCTGCAAATATAAGACCATCATCCACGTAGAAAACGAGAATCACCGCCTTCTCCTCGAGTTCAGCAACGCAGACACATTTATCAGCTTGGCACTGCTGAAATTTAAAATTGCGAAGGAAGTTGTCAAATTTTCGGTTCCAGCAGCGTGGAGCCTGCTTAAGTCCATATAAAGTCTTTTTAAGCCTACATACGAGATTCGTCGATTCCATGACTTTATCGGGAACATCCATATACACTTTTTCTTTTAAATCTCCACAAAGGAAAGCTGTTTTTATGTCGAACTGTGAGATTTTCAGACTTTTTGCTACAGACAACGCAAGTAAAACTCGTATTGTGTCATGTCTCGCAGTTGGAGCAAAGGTTTCTTCGTAATCAACTCCTTCAACTTGGGAAAAACCTCTAGCGACAACCCTTGCTTTGTAGCGTTGAATACATTCATCAGGATGTCTTTTTACTTTAAAGACCCATTTTGAACTGATACTTCTTTTATCAGGAGGGAGAGAGACTAACTCCCACGTTTCATTCTGATTCAATGCTTTTAATTCCTCGTCGATAGCAGCTCTCCATTTTTTTGAATCAGGTCTGCTCATCGCATCATTAAAAGTCTGCGGTACATTTGTTTCGACGTAGTTAGCTTCGTAGCGATCGGTTGGACGTAAAGTTTCTCTTGGACGTAAAACACGGGCATCAGTTCCCTCCAGATGAGTGTTTTCTTTCTCCACAATTTCTTCAAGCGGCTGTCTGTCTTCGTCTGATTGAAGATCCTCATTCTTGTCCTTTATTTCAAGATTATCCATATTTTGGCTATCTTGTTGAGCCAAAACTATATTCTGCGTAAGAAGTTTAACTTCAGCATGTTCGTTGAAGTTCACGTGTCTAGAGACAGTAATTTTTTTAGTCACTGGATTAAAAAATCTGTAGTTTGTCGAATTCTTGTCATAACCGACAAGAATCAGTTTCTTACCTTTTGCTTCCAGCTTGGTTCGTCTTTCTTTCGGGATAAGCACGAATGCTTCACTGCCAAACAACCTAAGATGATCAAGTGTAGGCTTCCTGCCATACCAAATTTCAAAAGGAGTTGAACCAGGAGTCTGAGTTGAGGAAGTTCTGTTTAAAATATATACAGCAGTGTTCACTGCCTCAGCCCCAAGACTTTTGGGTAAATCTCTCGTGTACAACATAGATCGAGCGCTTTCTACTACCGTTCTGTTTTCTCTCTCCAACCGGGCATTTTGTTCCGGGGTGTAAGGCGCCGTCGTTTCATGTTCAATTCCATGTTTCGAAAACAAATCGCGAAACTCATCGTTAACAAACTCGGTCCCGTTATCCGAACGTAGAATTTTCACCATGTTACCGAATTTATTTTTGCACAAGTTCGCGTACTGCTTAAAGCAATCAAAACTGTCCGACTTATGTTTCATAAACATCACTGTACGAAAGGCCGAAGCATTATCTTTAAATAAAATATAATATCTCGCTCCTCCAATTGACGGGGTATTCATTGGACCACCCAAGTCGCAATGAATAAACTCACCTGGTACAGTTTTTCTTCGTGCGTTGATGGGAAACGAAAGTTTATGTTGCTTGCTATACTGACAACCTTCACAGAAAAAGTGATCCATACCCGACAAATCGACACCTTCGACAAGATTATTCTTTATCATCTCACACAGAGATTTGACATTAACGTGTCCAAGGCGTTCGTGCCACAGTTTTAAATCACCACGCGAAACCGTATTCATTTCCGGGGCAATAAATGTACGAAACATCATTGTGTACAAATTATTTGTTTCACGAATCGCGTGCGCCACTAATTTATCTCCGTCGAACACTTTAGCGAACTCCTTATCTTTTATTACCGTAAAGCCTTTCTTCGTCAAGACTCCTTCAGAAAACAAATTTCTATTCAGATTTGGAATATACAAAACATTCTCAATCGTTGA
>CAKNXH010002256.1:173838-189579 GCA_932178445.1 Andricus quercusramuli | reverse complement strand
CTGTCGTTTTACGAATGCTACCTGTGAATACTATTCTTTATGTTATTGAAAACGCCAGACCTTATACACTCACTGCAAAATCCAACTTTTTTTATTGATAATCATCGAGTCTGGCAGTATGTTATCCCCAAGCTATCGGTCTGGCGATTGAATAATAATAAACTTGGGGCATCGATAATCGATACTAGAAGAAAATTGGCTCTTATACTATCACTGCAAATTTCCGATTTTTTCACCTGGCTCAGGTGTCCAAACGCCCCAGGCAGGGCGTCTGGCATTTACGGGTTTCAAAACAAGGGCCATTTCCCAGACATATAAGCGAAAAACTAGGACTTATACTCTCACTTCACGAAAAACGTCACCAGCTCTTGGACTATAACTGGGATGGTTGTACCAGTTTCGAAAGGGCAATCTGTCTCAGAGGCAGACTCGCCAAGTGGAGGAGATCCTTGGCCCACATAACATCAGTTCAAGAACATCTATGAACCTGGACAAAATGATAGACTATCTCAAACATAGGCTCATGGTCCTGTCAGCGCGACTGCGACAATTTAAGAAAGTGATCGCGAGAAGGAATGACAATAGGACTTTTGTGGCAGAAGAAAAACGTTTCTATCGCGGAGTTGCAGATGGTAAAAACAAGACTCAAAATTATTGTGAACCACCTAGGGCCGAGGAAATGGTCAGATATTGGTCGAGCGTCTGGGGTACTCAATGGTCAAGTCAACTAGAGACGACGTGGCACCGTCTAAAAAAGGACGTAATTGCACAGTTGCCTGGGATGAATAGTTTATCCATCTCAGCCTCCGATGTGACTCGTATCCCAAAGAGGGCTAAGAACTGGAAAGCGCCGTATGTCGATGTGGTGCACAGCTTCTGGTACAAATACACATATGATACCTAAAAAGGTAGATGCTGGTAGTCCTAGTGATTACCGACCAATCACCTGCCTCTCGAACCTCTATAAGTGTCTCACGGCTATCATTTCAGACTTTTTCTATAAATATTGTAAGAAGAACAACGTCCTCTCCTGAGAACGAAAAGGTTGCTGTCGAGGCTCCCGTGGTTGCATGGACCCAGTCATGATTGACAGTGTGGTTGTGTTGCATGCGAAACACCACCAACGCAATTTGCACATGGCCTACATTGACTACCGACAGGTGTTTCCCTCAATACCCCACGATTATTTACTTGAAGTTCTTAAGACATATAAGATCTATCCGCGCGTCATCCAATTTCTGGATCACGCTACACACACGCGGTGCAGCAGGACTAAATGTTTTAGTCATGGGATGATGAGGGATACCCGGTCCTTGCCCGTTGAACGAGGAGTCTTTCAGAGTGATTTATTCAGCGCACTATGGTTTTGTTCAGCATTGCATCCATTAAGTTGGGCACTCAACAACACGTCCTATTGTTTAAAAATCGAGCTGGGAGTGGCTGAGTCTCAACTCACTCACTTCCTGTACATGGACGACATAAAGGTTCATGCAAGCTCAGAGTCGAAACTGAACAGCCTACTCAACATCTTGCTGCAGTTTTCTTATGACATCAGGATGCCTCTAGGTTTGGAAATGCTGAAAGCTGCATTTGTCCCATGGAGAAATAAATGCTCCACTGATACAAGACGACCACGCTCTGATTGAGGCGATGACTGATGAAGAATCATATATGTACCTGGGCATATTGTAGACGAGGGGTCCGCTCCACTTTGCAATTAAAAAGGCGCTTGAGTCTGCTTTTTCGGGCCGCGTTAGTCGGATTCTGACGTCTATCCTCGGTGCGAACCTATGTCATTCCTCTCCTAACATACTTCTTTGGTTTGGTCACCTGGTCCATGACTGACCTCGAGAGGCTTAACAGAATCATCCGCGTGGAAATGTCTGAACACCGAATGCACCATGAGAGGACAGCTGTAGAGAGAATAGTTTTGCCACGCAAGCTCACTCTACGATTACATCTGTAGAATTGACCTGTATACCCCCTTAAAACTGACAGCTGTTGATTTCCAGAATATCGGACGTCTCAACGCTGAACAGCTTGCTGCTCAGTGGCGAGCTAAACAGCTGCACAGGAGTTAAACAGCTGCACAAACACTCCCAAACCTTAGATATTTCTTGCATGGATACTGATGCTTCAAATCTCTGGTTAAGGCGAGGAGAACTTTCCGGAGACGGAAGGATTTGTCATTGCCATCCAGGACAAGGTAATCAATACGAGAAATTACCAAAAACACATCCTCAGTATTGCGGCAGTTACTGACAGTTGCCGTTTTTATAGAGATCCCAATGAGCACATCGAGCTCATCATTGATGGCTGTACGATGCTTGCCTCGCAAGAATACACGCGCAGACATAATGATGCTGCTGGGATCATTCACCAACAAATTGCCCTGAACACTGGTTTACTAGAGAGATTTGAGCTTTACTACAAATATAGCTCAGTTAAAGTACTAGAGAACGAACACCATTTCCTTTACTGGGACTGGACTATTCTGACTGACCACCTAGTCAGACATAATCGTCCAGATGTCCTCTGGTTAGATAAACGTGATCAACACGTGAGAATAATAGACATTATAATTGACATTATTCGCTACACCTAAGTCAGAAGGCAGTATGGCTGAACACGTGCCGCAGCGCCCAGAGTTTTCTGGACGTGAGCAATGACGGCGGTTAAAATCGCCTTCTGTAGCCATCCCGCGTACACGGCAGATGACTGATAAACACATTTTTAATTTTTGACTTTTAATTTTTGATTTTTTTGCATCTGTGTATGTCCCGTGTGTGTGTGTGAAGTTGTTTTTGTCTTTCGCCGTTTAATGTGAATAAAGTTAATATTTTGAATCGTTGGTCTCAGTTGTTGGCATTGGAACTACCGTTTGTAAAAAAGATTATTTTTTATTTAAACTCGTTCTCGGGTCATCCCGGTTTTTAATCTATAGCCACGGAATAAGTCAAGTGACTGATAAGTTGAGGATGTTATAAGTTAATTATTAATTATAGTGTTAATTATATAATAATGTCTCAGACTTAAGATGGTTACAGCCCAATATGTCGAAGGCATTTTTGGTTAGAGTTGAATTTTTTATTTATTTTTGAATAGTATGCAGGGGGCTGTTCTGGTATAAATTATCAGTCACGGACGCATTATTATAATGCAATCAAGTGATCTGATAAAAGCGTGGAGGCGGAGGTCTCAGGCGACAGGGTCGCCACATCCCTACACCATTGCAAAAAGATTTAAAAAAGGTTATTATTATTATACCATTAAGCCAAATCCCTTTCAGGATAAGCATAATCCGCCCGGTTCTAGGCTCGTTATTCTACCGAGGATCGAGGAATTCATATGGTAAAAGTAAGTAATGTATCTTCAAAAGAAGGGACAAATTTTAGATCAATCTAGATTTCCCGGGATGTTTATTCAAACAGCACGTACGTTCCGCAACATCGCTCCGACACGGGCCAGAGTCACCCCAGGCGGAGATCTTCACTTTTTGTTTAGAATCTCGTATAATTTTGACTAAAGAACCGCAGACTTCATCGAAAAAGTGAAAAAAGTCATCGAATTATTGGAAGACAATCTAGGAACATCAGTTTTCGAATTTGTATTCAGCAGATTTTGAGAAAGTTCTAGACAAGCATTCAATTTTTCATAAAAAGTCCTCCACATTCCACAAGATTTGGAATACAATAACTCTAGCACAGAAACGAATAACTGATTTATAAGTTGTCGAAGAATTAGTTGACTGTCTTCTAGAAAACCATATATTCACAATGTACAGTCACATTGGATGCTTGTATTAACACGTAGTGACGCTCAGGTGAAGTGGTATATGTATAAGTCTGAATGGAGTCGCGGTCACCGGCAATGAACAAATGAGCGCGGATTTAAATTTGGCTCTTCACTGAGATTTGTGCAAAATATTCAATGTGTCAAGTTAGCCGTGGGGTCTAGTTGTTAGGGATACGTTGCGTTCGATAGGCGTTAGGTAGTTCGAATCCCGCCGAAAAATTTCTTTCGATTTTTCATAGGTTTGTGTGTATCTGTAAAAATAAATATAACTTAAGCGTAAGTCTATGTGAATAACAATGTATTTAATATAACCGCGAAATATATATTTGTTTAACTTGGCTATATAGTTTTCAAAAAACTCGTTAGGAGTCATCGAAAGTTTCATTGACTGGCTTCGAAGCATTAGTGTATCAGTGTTTCAAGAACTCTATTCCTCTGGTCTTCACATTTTCATTGAAATTATTTTGTACTTTGGACAACTCTTTCTACTTTTTAAACATGTATCAATCAAGGTTTGTAAGACGATTCTTCCAATGTATGACATACGTTTAACCCTGTCCTTAGGTGTTTGACTCAGTCATTCAAAATTTCAACAACTAATTCTTTCCGTGTACGTCAAATTATATAAAAATATGAAACTAAAAGATGAAGAAATGTATTCGTCATGCATATGAATTTATACGTTGCTAAAGGTCGCGTGACAGGACATGTGACTATAATAAAAAAAAAAATGTCCAAAATCTTTTTACAATATATGCGGAACACGTGCAAATATTCACAAAAAGGAGAAGAATGACTATTTTCGAGATTTATTCGATGTTGACTTGAGCGGTTCAAAACATCCTGTCATTTTATAGTTCGCTAAATTAATATGGAGAAATACCGGACATTTTATAAAAAAAAGTACTTAAAAATATTGATAATTATTAATTTTTGTATGGAATCAACTATGATGAATCGAGTTTTAGCTATACTAAAATCTTCGGAAGTATAATAGTAAAAATTTTAGACTGAATTATGAATAGTTTCAATAATTATTTTCGAGATTTATTCTAAATTTTATTCTCACTTTTTGATAGTTTTAGAACAATTTAGATATCTTATGGCCCTAAAACCAAGATTCCATCTCGAATTTTGAACTGTCACTTGATTCTAATTTATTTTATATGTGAAGTTATAGAAAACAAGTGATTTTTCAACATAATCTCATTGCAGAAAAACAATTGATAATAAAATAATAAAAGTTTCCGGAAAATCAGAAATACTGCCGCCACCTCTCTTCCCTTTCCCTCTCCGGAATCGAATCTGAATTTGAAGAAGTATTCGTCATCTCTACAGCATGACATTTTCCCGAAGAGAAAGATCGGGAAAAGAGAAAAGAAAACATGAAATTCAATAAAAAAAATCATTGTTTAAATACCACTGTGAGGGGCAAAGGTACTCACACCAAAAAGCCTCCCAAAATATGAGAGGCAAGGGAACTCTAATAAGAAAGCATCCCAAATTGTTAGAGGCAAGGAGATTTACACCAAAAAACACCCCAAAATAGGAGAGACAAAGGGACTCGCCAAAAACTACCTCGAAATGTAACAGGTGGGATCCACGACAATCGTTTATTATTTTATTATTAACGCTATCGTTTTCCTAAAATGAAACCGTTTAGAAAATTTCATTTAAAAGATATCTAAATCGTTCTCCAAATATCAAAAAGTGATAATAAAATAAACATTTTGGTGCACGTAAACAGAATAATAATTTTTATCAGGTATTAGAACCAATGAGACGCTACAGCACGCCTGGTATCTCTGCGGCTAGTTCCCGCGATGTACCCGCGCTCTTATGACTTTCCACAGCTCAATTAATACTTTTCATACCATTTTCGTTTTCGGATGTTTTTCAAGAAAAAAATCAAACTTTTTTTCTAGCTTACTTAAAAAATTAATAAAAAAATGCCGCATTTGGAGAAAAATTCAAAAAAGTTGTTTAAAACAGGGGTCACAGTCAGTCCCTGATTCCTATTTTTTTCCTATTTTTTCCATTTTCACGTCATGCTCATCAGTCGTATTTGTAGTATTTAGAAGCAAACAAGTGAATTGCTTTAGAAGAGCAAGCAAATCAGGTTAAATAAGCCGAACGTAGGGCTAAAGAAGCAGCAATTTCAGAAGATATCGCAAGAGAGAGGAAAGATATTAAAAAGTTAGAGACTGATTTAGAATCTACTGAAAAAGTATATGAGGAAGCTACAAAAAATGCTAACTCTATTCAACAAACATGGAAAAATACACTGAACACAAATGCGATACTCACGGCCATTGAAGAACTAATGAGTAGCTTAGAGACAGTATCGCGAAAGAAAAAAAAGTACTTAATGGACATATTTTCGTTCCGATAACATTTGATTCAGAAATAAATTGTAATTTCATTACGCTAGTATTTTTCAAAGAAGAAAAATCCCCCTTTTTAGGCGAAAAAATCCCCTAATTTCCCTATTGAACTGCTACACCACTGTGACCCCTGTTAAAATGAAAAATCATGGTGAAATCATTTTTTTTTTATTGTAAAGTAATTATTTTTATTGTAAACCTCGTTAAAAGACCTTTTCAAAACCTCCATGAAAAAAATTTAATAACTGTGTCTAACTTTCAACAATTAGAATTTAGCAGTTGGGTAAATCGTCGAAAATTCAGGCCAGTATATCTTGACGACCCGTTATACCAGGTATACCCGTTATACAGATTTGGCCAATAGGATCTCAAGTAAACTTGGCTGCAAGACGATTTTTAATCATTACATTGCATAAAAATGGCTTACACAAGATGTTAAGTTTTCTTCTTATAACAAATTAAATAACTACGTCAATTTTCGTTTTATAAAGCTCAATTTTATAATAAATGTAAAAAAAAAGAATTCTACTAATTATTATAAAATTCACGAAGATATGCATTCTAAATTTATTGTTTATAATCTTGTTTGATTCACTGATAAGCTCACAGAAAAGGATCGACGCAGTCAGTGGAGGTGAAGTGGGGGAAGCCGCTTTGACATGCCAGGAGCTCGCACTGGAATTGAATTCACCTGGTCAAATTGTTAAAAGTTTTAATATCTCAGCAACGAGTGAATGTATCAAGAGGTTTTTCTTTTAACTTTGACTAGCTTTCCGTGCTGGTTAAAAATCTGTTGGTTGTTTCTCGAAAAAATTATGTGTAATGACTTATGTTTTGAACTATTTTATTTATCTTCCCAAAGTTTTCCATTAATATATTGCTTATTGGATTAATTATAATATATACCTTATTCTTTTAAAGATTTACATTTGGAAAATTACTTCAGGCAAAAAGAAAATGTAAACAAGTTTTCAAATATTGTCTAATATCCACACGTACGCGACAGCGGCTTCCCCCACTTCGCCGCCACAGATCGCGTCAATCCGTCTCCCATAGTCAGTCACCATAATCAATAACAGAATAATAATACATTGCCTTGGAAATTTAATAACAAATAGTACAGCTCTCAGTCTGCATTTCTTGTAAATTTTAACTCTGTAGGTTGAAAGTTGCATTAGCAGTAATTTTTGAAGAAAAAAAATTATCTCCCTCCCCCTCTGCAACTACAACAATTTTTTTGAATGTGTAGACAAATAGCACTTACCGAATGAATTTTATTCCGATTCCATTGAGTGAAAATGGACAAAGTTATTCTATTTGTTTAAGACGAAAAAACATACCCTCTTATTGTACTCTCTTTTCGTTGAGATCCTATTGGCCCAATATGCAAAAATTCCGTTAGAAAATAGTCCATTTTTTAATAACAAATGAGTTTTTATGAAAACTAATTATTATTTCGGGCTGAAGTTTTGCACACATTTTAAGAGTGGTAAGGGACATATTTTCTGAAAGTTTGGAACTTTTTCAATAATTATTGCAATAATAATTGCATATTTCAAAAAAGGCACTTTCGGGCGGTTTCAATTTTTTCCCAAGTATACAATAGAACAAATCTCAATGCACGATACGTCATTTTGTAGATATTTGTAAGACCTACATTTTTTAAATACACTTTTTTCTCGACAGGCATATAGGTTAGTTGCAATAAACAAGAAACCTGTTTTTGCAATCTTTGACCATTGTTTACACAGACAGTGCTTCCGACGCTGTGGTCGCAAACATATAGGCTTTTGTTCTACATGCTAGCACTACAAAAATCCGAAGTCAAATTTTAGGTAGCATTTATTTCCCCGAATTTGACAGGGCGCCTGGACTATTATAGAATTTGAAGAGGTCTAGTTATATTATTCAGTAACTTTCATTTTAAATTTCTTGTTTATAACAGGTGCGTGACAAGACATTTTGCGTACTTTTCTCTTTATAATTTCTAAAAGAAGTCCTCTAAATATTGAAACTGTACTAAAGTATGCTTTGATATAAGTACTTTACTGAGATAATTTTAGAAAAAAACATCACGTGCGTCCTAAACTACGACCCAAGACAGATTTATGTGTAAACATCTTCGGTAAACGTTAACTGAAATTGAAATCTTACGCAAAGCAAATAATAACTCACGCGCATGTAGGAGTATAAAAATTCATGTTCTATTATATGTAATGTCGTGCAAAAGTTTCTGGACATCTATTTTCCAATAGGTTGAACAAGCACCATATTTTTAATAATAATAATCTGTAGATTTCCTCTCAATTATTGCATAAGAGGTGATAAAAGTACCCGTTTTATGGGCATAAATGAAAGCCAGTATGTGTTAATTTTATTAGAAGTTGCTTGAAAAAACGTCAAATGTTGATGTTTCCGGAAAATTTCTATAAATTCAGAAATATCCAATTTTGTATTGTTTTTGGGATAATTTTGAAGATAATTTCTGCAAGTCTGTTAGAATACTGTTCTATTAATTTGTTTTAATTCTGTTATGAAAACCTGACTTTATATCAATATTGATAAGTTCTTTAAATGAAGCTTAGGTTTCGATTGCATCGAAGGAAAAATTCTAGAAATATTTTATCATGCCACTAAAATAATTAAGAAAATTATCTTTAAAACTGTAGTGCAAAGGGATTAAAAAATATTAATTACTTTTTGATTTTTTAACCTTTTTCGGAAACATTAAAATTTGTATTTTTTTAAATAACTTCTAATAAAATTAATATATTGCTCTTAATTTAAGATCATTAGGCGTATAATTTTATCAGGTTTCGTGTAGTAATTGGAAGTAAATTTAGAGTTGAATATTTTCAAAACTAGAGTGCTTTTATGAAGTATTGAGAAAGATAGGTCTATAAACTTTTGCATAGTAGTGTATTACATTCTCTTATAAACTATCCAATGTAGGTATATTCTATTTCTGTAAAATTAAGATCAATCACTTACATCCCGAAAACAATAATTTTCCACGATTTTAAGAAAAATATAATACTTAAAGAAATAACGATTTTTTGAATAATTGAAAATTATTCACAAAATACTTGGAAGCTCGTCCCTTAACAATTAAAAATAATACTTGTTAAAAAAATCCAAATAATACCGATTTTAGTATGAATTTAATAGAAAACTGCTTATTTTTCAGTTTTTGGGTCACTTTACAAGCACAATAACAATGGCTTGAAAGGGGGTGGGAATTCAAAATTAAAACTTACTGGGTGGAAATTATTCTTTGAATATGCGTTACGAGGTTTTAATACTTTAATTCGCAAAAAGTTTATAACAAGTAACTCTTTTTCCCAATTTTTGGAAACTCTAGATTTTCCCATTCAAAACCCCATGTTAATTTCAAAGGCTCGGGGGCACGGGTTAACTTTGACAAAAAAAGAAAAATGTTAAGTTAATAAACTGTAAATATAAATTAAGTATTTATTTTTAAAATTGATTTATAGTTCGACTCTTAACAATAGAATAATAATAAAATTTATTTTATAAGACGATTATGAATCCGTTCAAAATTAAATAAATTATAGATCTTTACGTTAAAAATTGAACTATTTTAATTCGAAAGCCTTAGTAATTAATGAAATGTTTGCATCCGATTGAAACTTCCACAACTTTTTTCAATTTTTAAACAAATTTTGATTAATATATTCATAATTAAATACTTTTATTCAATTTCAAATCCCATTCAAATATTTTTGCATTCTAAAATACTCCATTTTGTAAGCATTCAGTTTAAAAATTTTTATTTAAAAAATTTTTGTTTCAATATTTAAGTAGATCTTTTTTTCGAATTAAAAATTTTAATATTTGACTGTTTAGTTAAAATAATAAATTATAAATCAAACATTCAAAAATAAACTAAATAAAATTGAATTTTTAAAAATGAAATAAACCTCGAATCGTTCGAATTTCAGGGTGCAGAATGTAAAGTTTAAAATTTGCATGGTTTTATTTTTTTTTTTAATTTTCAAGAAACAACTTACAATTACTAAACTGTACTGCTTTTAAGTTAAAACAGTTTGAAAATTATATAATTTTGAACACTTACAAACTTCTCTAAAAGAACTCTGCACACGCTTTGAGGTTTGCTACATCTGTTATAATAAATTTAAAAATGAAATATTTAAAAGTAAACAAATTGAAATTGAATTATTTAAAATAAAATAAGCCTCGAATCATTAAAATTTCAGAGTGCTAAATGCAAACTTAAAAATTTGCATTATTTCTTTTTTTTTAAATTTTCAATTTATAAGTGACATTTTTTAATTTGAATGTTTCAATAACAACGTAAAATCCTTTAATTGTAGGTTTTCAACCTAAAATTGTTTAAAAATTATATAATTTTGAACATTTAAAAAATGTATTCATTCATTCTTCAAACTATTTTATTTCCTAAAACGCATTCTCTCCTCTGCCTGCTTAGTCAACATTTGTTTATAAAATACTGATGCGGACCGATATCAGTTCTCTGAAAGAACACATTGTGTCGCAATTATGTTACGCATCTACATTTAGAATTAGGCTAATTATATTTCACGAACAAGGATATTAAGAATTGAAATTTCATTATGAAAAATTCATTATTATGACACTTATCATTATTATTACACATTTAAGTAAAAACTCAAAACTTATTACAAAATTTTGAAAATTGTTGCTTTTTTTCAAATTAGACACAGCATATTTTCCTCCTATTTGTAAATAATTTATAATTGTCTAAACAATTATTATTCGTCTGAAGGAGAGGGATGGAGAGAGAGAGAGCCTCAGATCGGCGACATGGGACATAGCGCGTGTGTCGGAGGCCGGCGTTACACTTCTAGTCGTGGTTTCATTTGAATCAGGCGCGACTCCCCATATTGAGGTCTAAGATGTTTACACATCAAAATTTATGATTCAAAAGAAGAGTGGAAAATGACTGGAACCTAAAGTGTTCAACTTTTTGGCAATCAACCAGAAGCGTTCTTTACTGTCGAAGAATGAATTATTAAGAAAGATAGACGGAAATTCGGATAGAAAAAGATAGATATGAATTGACGAGGATGCACAATAGCGAATTTAGGAAAGACATAAACTTAAAAGTAGGAATTTGAAAAAATAGGCAAGCTATGTTTATTCAGAAAGATACAGAAAAATGTAAAGAATAGACAGTGATAAGCAGAAATAGAAAAGATTTGATTCAGAAAGATAGGTAGAAAGTTTGTCACAAAAAGAAAGACATGAATATTGACAAGGGATATAGTGTGGGCTATATAAAATGAAGAGATTGTGAAGTATAGGCGGTAAGTATTAACCGAGGGATAGAAAAATATCGTCACAAATAGACGAGGTATAGGCTGGTTTACATACAAGTCAACTGAAGAAGAAAATATGGGCGCGCAGGTACGCTCTCGCGCTTTGCGCTCGTTTTCGTTCGTTTAATGCATGCATTTCAACAACATTTTTTTGAATATCATAAATATTGTAACTTAAATCGAAAACTGTGATTTAAGCTCCTGAGGAACTACCGTCATAAATTGGAACTGAAATTGTTTTTCAATTTGTTTTTAAAGAAGGTTCTCGAAGCACCTGCAGGCTTTCACGAGTAAATTTTCATTGCAAAACTCGCGCTTTGCGCTGGGTAATTAAGTTATAGGGAAATAACGACTTAAACTTACGAATCTCTGAAAAACAAAAATTGCAGATTTTTGAAAATGATCTAACTTTTTGAAATTTTGTTAAGCACGTTTTAGCATGTTATCCGGTGGCATGTAAGATAAATAATACTTATACACAGCAATATTTGACACATTAGTATTTTTTATAAATATATTTCAAGATTCAGAACCAAGCAAGTGCATTTTTAAACTGTTTCATGAAACTGATTCAACCTTCCGTAGACTTATCATATGTCTGTTGGAAAGCTTATATGTTTATATACACTTAGTGATGTGCATAGAGAGATTGATGGTCCTTTGGAAAACTAGATCTACTATCTTATCTGGAAAACAACTTGTGACAACTAACCTTTCAGACAGTATTTTATATGGATGATCTTAAGATCTATGTTAGAAATTCAGAGCAACTAAATCTAGCTCTCAAGATCATCGAGGAGTATGCTCAGGAGATTGGAATGGAGTTTGTGTTAGTAACATGCGCAAAGGTTTATTTGAAGTGACGTCAACTTAATGGCATCACCGAAGGCCCTGTGCTCGTCCACAGAAGTGCTATACGACACATTGACGCTGGAGAGACCTATAAATACCTGGGCGTGCCATAGAGCCGCATTCAGGACGTATCATCAGCAAATACAAACGTCTTGTCCGACAGATCTCTCAACATTGGGTCACGAAAGGTTATGCACATAAACAAAAGCATGCACGTTAAGTTGTCCGTTCCGTGACTTCACATCTCATGCCGGTCAACCAGGGGTGAGCAAAATTCATCAAACATTATCCATCTTTATTACTTTCTCCTGAAGGCCCGGATCAAAGAAACACAGGAGAATAACTTCCGCGAACAGCTCCTTGACAAGAGGATGCACGGCATCATCTAAAGAAATTTGATGGATCCAGGGTATCTAGCGACCGGGAAATCCGGGAATTCACCGGGAATTTGGTAAAACCTTGAAAAATACGTGAAAATGCCGGGAATTCTTTGGAAGATCCGGGAATTCTTTGAACAATCCGGGAATTCTGTTGCCATAAATTCCAAATCTTTATTTTCTGTGTAAAATTATTCTTATATAATAAAAACTTTGAAAAACGTAATTTGTCTTATTTGAAAAGAAGGTGCAAATCACAGCTAATGAACATCGTTTTCTTGGGTATGCGCAGAAACTCAAGTCTTCAACTTCGAAAATCGAGTCGAGACCACGGGATGTTTAAGTTACTTCACGTATATGGCGCTTGTGTCTCATGTGTCGAAAATTGCATGGTTAACAGGCTTGGGAAAGGCTGCACATGAAATATTAGCGCCGCACTCGGAAAGATTGGAACTATTAACTTCCAAAAGAAATTTGCTTGTTTTTGGCGTAGGTAATGCACAGGAGTTTCGTCTTCTGTATCAATTCTCCATACCATGGGTCGAGTTCGACCCATGAATATCGTAAAAGCGCAACAGTGGATGCCCAGTAGGGTGGGCCGAATTTTTTTTTTTTTTTGAAAGACCTCAGGTCCTAAAAGTTTCTACTGGATCCCAGTAACTCACAGGCCAAATTACAGATTTTGAACAAAATATTTAACGGGAGCGCATCGACCATAAAGCCAAAAATGTTAATTGTCACTTTTTCTATTAAAATCTTTTTCATATTTGACAGGTCTAATCATTTAAATTAGTGAAATATTCTCTACTAAAGTCATTTTTTACACATACAGTACAGCATTGACAAGAGAAGGGCGATATTTATCCCGAAAATGAGAGCGGGAGATGGTGCAAAGTGCATTTGCACTGCATTTTGTCACTTCAAGTTCACGTTTTTCTTGAAAAATCTTAATAATAGATTTTTTCACATATTCCTAGATTAAGATATTATTTTCGTCCTATATAATCCTGTATCAAAGTCGTGACTTGCCTGATGATCGGATGCAGCTCGGTTGAGGCCATTTTCAATAAGCGATAACAAAATAGATTGGAAAACTTTAAATTATGAATTCGGTTATAATAACATAAAATTACCAACTACGAAGTCAAATATAACGGTCACAAAATTAAAAATTCTCACCTATTCAAGCGGAAATAATTCTAGGCAAAAGAAATACATTTTTTTAGGGAAAACACGAGCTTAAAGTGACAAAATGCACTTTGCACTATCTCCCGCTCTCATTTTCGGGATAAATATTGCACTTTTCTTGTTAATGCTGTACAGTATGTGTAAAAAATGACTTTAGTAGGAAGTATTTTACTAATTTGAATGATTAGACCTGTCAAATATTAAAAATATCTCCATAGAAAAAGTGAAAATTAACAATTTTTCACATTTTAGGTTTTATCGTTGATGCGCTCCCATTAAATATTTGTTTTTTAATCTGTAATTTGGCCTGTGAGTTACTGGGATCCAGTAGAAACTTTTTGGACCTGAGGCCCCATAAAAAAAAAAAAAAAAAATTCGGCTCACCCTATTGCCCAGCAAATTTTATTTTTGAATTAATAAATACCTCATTTTTTTAATACAAGTGACTGTTTATTTCAAATTATGCTCTTTCCGGGCGCTAAGCTATTGTCAGAGTCCCAATCCTCAAATAGCTAAACACATCACAAGAACAAACCGGGAAAAACGTTATTTCTGATCCGGGAAATCCGGGAATTTGTAAACGGAATTTCGCTAGACACCCTGTGGATCATTTGGTGTCATATGAACTAACGTTTGCTTTCCTTAAATCACCCGGATTCAAGTCAGGCACCTAGGCATCCTAGCTTAGTCAGGCATCTAGGGCACATACTATCTAGTTGTCCAACTCATGCGGGAACGACCTACGTCCAAAGGCACAATGCGGCACTAAGAGTGCTTTAATAGTTTAATACCATCTCTGTCACTCTTACGGCATTAGCCCAAATACCTCTCCGCTAAACGCTTGTAGAGAAATAGAGTCAATTGTCGAAAATGAGAAGTGCCGCATATAAGGGAACTTCATATTCTCGACAATTGTTTCTGTTGCGCACTCGAGGCCTGACATAGTTCTCCTTGACTTTGAGAAACGAACCTTGTTCGTTATCGAATTTTCGGCACCAGCTGACAAAAACGTCATAGCCGAGAAGGAAAAAAAGGGAGAGGTATAAAGACCTTATAAGGGAGTTGCGACGGTTATACTCGGAATATTCTGTTAAGCTAATCGTCTTGATCATCGGCGATCTTGGAGGTACCAAGGTTTCACTGGTCAATAGCCTGAAAAGCATCCCTGCGTATCAACGAAATGCTGAGACACCTGCGGGGAAAATGCTGAAAAAATAAATAGAAATAAAATCAGCTAAAGTTTTTGTTTTTTAGTTAAAAAACATTCAATCTGGACCAATCAGGAGCGCCGTATAATCAGCCGTGTGTGCGTGAACGGGATTCCAACGTAGTGTTCTCCCGTCGCTAACCCCACCTCTGCGCTCACTTCCATAATATTGCGTTGAAATCTGGTTCACGGACACACGCCTGTTTATACGGCGCTTCTGATTGGCCCAGCTTTAATGTTTTATAACTAAAAAACTAAAACTTCAACTGATTTTTGGAAAAGGAATTTTCTATTTATTTTTTTCATTTTTATATGGCTATATAAGTCCGGACACTTGAGTCTGGGACGCCCTGTACATATATATATAATTTAAAAAAATAGTTAAACAACCACCGCAGGGTCCCACTAAGAGCAACGGCCATCTAAAAATGTCAATAGCCCCCAGTAGAACCGCGGTAAATCACACCTATGGCCACGTCTCACAACCGTGAGATGGGTGGTCACAGGGCACGACGAAATCACAACGACAGGCGGCGAAACCCTTGTGTATCTTGAGTACACGAAGCGACCCAAGGATGACAGCTTTCTGCATCCAT
>CAKNXH010002256.1:131556-163838 GCA_932178445.1 Andricus quercusramuli | reverse complement strand
TATATATATATATATATTATACGGGTGTTAAGCACCCATATATTCATCTATTCTACACATAACTAGTATAAAAGTAATAATTATACATGCATTGAAATGCACGCGTAAGGTACAGCTCATTACGTTCCATTAATAAAATAGCTGGAATACGTAATTTGACGATATCTCGTGTACAGGATCAGCTAGGATTTCAATTCGAACGGATTTTTGATGTATATTTGTGCCCGAATATCATCCCGCAAACGGATTTTATTGCCATTTTTGTCATACCTATTCATCCTTCCTGACCACCGTGACAATCGCATAAACTACCGTTATTTGCCCTTCTCTCCTAAGAAAACCAAAAGTGTTTTTTCTGGTCACCTTAATGCAAGTTCCTCCTAAGCCCCCAGATCTGGCTGAAATGGCTGATATCTCGCAAGAGTTCGACCTCTGGACCGTCAATTGCTCAGTTCATGATGCTGCGAGAGCTTTGGCTGATTCAAATCTAAGGCTAAAACCGACAATGGATCAAAAGACCAAAAGACGCTTGTATTAACTGAACAAGAAGATTGTTTGGGCAACGTGTTCAGTGTGCGATTGACTACATAACATCTGGTAGACCTTTCACGGAAAGGGTTCGAAAGTTCGCCCAAGAACTGAGGATCATGAATTACACACTGGACAAGTCAAAGCTGCTGATAATCAAGCAGCATATTCTTGACAAAATACGGCTGTTATCTGACGCAAGGAGGAGAATACAGAAGAGGAGTGATGGATCAGGGAGAATCAACAGTTTCTTGCTGACCCATCAAGCCTCTTCAGTGACCCCCTGTTTTTGTAAAAAATCCGCCCAAGCCCAAGGAGGTAGAGACTTTTTGGAGAGAGGTGTAAAAGATCCCGAAAACACTAGAGTTGAAAGAAGATACTGACAATATGATCCGCTTCAAGGAGTTATGCGACAGCCTCATAAAATCTGAGGAGGAATGTTCATCAATCACTGCCGAAGAGGTGAAAAAAGCACTTAGAGGCCAGAAGAACTTTTCCGCTGCTGGACCAGATTGTATCAAGAACTTCTGGTGGAAGAAGTTTACTTCTACACACCAACATTTGGCTCCAAGCCCTGGTTAGGGGTTCGGGGGGCTAAGCCTCGTGAAAGGGAAACAAAATACTTTCAATGTTTCGCATATCTCTATATAAATAAAAAAATAAAAAATTGTAAATCTCTCTCAAGATTCGACTTACAAATAAATTGAAGAATAATAATGGTACTCATAATAATAGAAAACCTTCATTTAGGAAGAGAACAAGCGTTTTTTTTTAATCCCAAAGAGTTGTTTGCTAAAAGTGTTACGACTCGAACTCATTTTTATATTTTCACATTAAAACAAATAACTGAGCACGACTAGAAAATGGCTGACCGTAATTCTTACTCGTTGTCATAGGTAACCGAAGTATACAAAAATTGACTAGCGTGTTAAAAAAGTATGCGAAACAGGTAACTAGAGTGTCGAAAGGAAACTATGTTTGATTTACACATGCGCAGTACTTTTTTTCATACTTCACTAAAAAGTGTAACTTTTGGTATATTTTTCAGTACGAAAAGAGGGACATTTTGTGCATGTGTTATAGAAATAAATAAATAGACTCTTATTTCATGCTTATAAAGCAATTAACTGTTATCAGCCTTCACTTAACCGATCGCAGACACTGAACACAAATAATAAAATAATGGTCATGGATATAATTACAAGAATAACAAATCGTATTTGACTGTTACGATCTGAATATTGCGAATATTGCGGACAAAAAATTTAAGTACATCTGGAAATTCAAGAGGTGCCGAAAAATCTTTTCACTGGATTTTGTCTAGGCTATTAAGATGAGGAAGTTTGAGTAAGACAAAATACAAGACAAGCAAGCAAAATAGAACTGATCTGCCATTTTTACCGTCTTTATCGGTCATTATATTCAATAATCATAAGATTATACTTAAAAGTAGATCTGTATTATTCTTGGCAGTTATTTAAAGCGCATCTGATAGATTAAATACAATTTAAATTCAAATACAATTTATTATTTAGAGAAGTTGTAGGCCCCGGAACCTACGATCATGGATTCTTAGAGCAATCAATCCCGAAGCAACTGGAACGTGTACGTCATCTGCTTCTGCTCCTTCTGTCCTAGAAGGTAAGCAAGAGCGGGAAATTTACGCGTGATAACATCGGGCAACACTGTTCCTTGGAGTCAGGTCTTTAGTCGCGGATGACCTTACGCGGCAGACGGGACAGTTGGAGATGTAGGTTTCACCTCTGGATACTTTTTTAGAGTTACCAATCTTCGTAGAATGTTAAGAGGAACAGTGTTGACGGATCAGATGGAGTGATCCCAGAAGAACAGCCTTTTGCATCCGGTTCGCGATGGAATGAGCCTGACGCTGGTAAGCCGGAATCTTGTTGAGTTGGCTGATAAATGAAGCTTTCATACCTCCAAGACAGCCGAGTATGAGAATTACAAGATGGATTTTGCAGCCTTGGTATAGCCTACTCAACTCGAAAAGAAGTGCTTGATATTTCGCCCGTTTTTCTCCCTCCTTTTCCGTGATATCACCATCGGCTGGTGCCGATAATTCAATCACGTAAATGGTCTTGTTCTTCAGATCTTGGAGGACAATATCAGGCGTCGTAGCACTGATACGTTGAGTGGAGGAGAATGAGAAATTCCAATAGATCTTACACTGATCATTCTCCACAACGGACTCGAGTTCCCCCTGGGCATATGACAAGACGGACAATAGATCAACACTATAGAAGTGCCTAAGATGATAATAAAACACTTAGAGCCGCATTGTGTCTCTCTATGTACTCTATGTGCGTATTTAGAGCATCCACTGAGAACATGTCCAAGTGTTTCTGGCTCTTGCTTGCACGCTCGGCAGTTGGTATCGCCTGAAGGTACATTCAGTACGCGCTCGCGGTAAACTAAGGTGTCCATAACGCCTTCTTGACAGGCAAAAAAAAGTCCCTCTTCTGCGGCCCTATCTGCGGCACGGTATAGAGACGCTGCAGCAATGATGACTTCATGTTGATGTACGAGTTGCATAAGAGAATCTGTGCTATTTAGAACTAAGCAGGCTGTAGCCAGAACCGTTCTTTGATGAAGACACTAAGCAAAATTCGTCAAGTGTACACGCCCAAAAACTTTTTGTCTCTGATTTTCTTGAAAGTCCGCAAAATTATTGTCCTAGTGAACCTCTTTTAATTTCCTTGAGAGAACATCTCTCGTACGACGGGTTGTCAACATAAATGTTCGCTGGAGGATGTTGCTTGTGTCTTGTTGATAAAGAGCTTCATATCCGTTTTTTCGCAAAAAGGTTACCTGATCTCTTAAATACTGAGGCGTTTTATGAGCAAATTCCGCGTGCATGTCGATCCAACGGTCATGTAACCTCTGCATGAATCCTCTTCGCGCTGGTGAGCTTCTTTGCCAACAGTTAAGGATGTCCCTCCTGAGTTGGTCCGACCATTTAAGTTGATATTCTAGCGTTTGTCCGGGCCCATTTCCTGGCCGTCGCTTCGGTTCGGTCCTATTGCCACTCCCAGCTGAATCATGGCTTCCATCTGACAGAGGCCTATTGCGGGTGGCACTGCGCGACACTGGTGACGTAACCGCATAATTCGTTGCATTGGGGAGTTAGCCCAAAGCAACGTGGCTGACTGCAAGAGCCGGAGATCTCGGGCGATGGGGTCGCCACATCCCTACGCGTTATTATTTATTATTGTGATTATTATATTTAAATTCAATTAGATACCATTTTTATGAAATTCCCTGAATTTTCCTGACCAACAAAATTCGCTAACTTTTTGCTGATATCCAGGTTTTTCCTAAACATTGGGCACCCTGAAGAATACATCTTTGCGAACCCTAACCAAACTAAAATTACATTTCTTATTCATATCTCGAAAAAATTTCTTTCATTTCTGCTAAATATTTTTTCACATGTTGTGATTAAAAGTGATGTCCGCCAAATTATATTCATGGTTATTTATAATATTTATAACCACGAATAGTATTTGGCAAACATCCATGATTCTTTCTTTCATCGCCTGGGCATCCTAACCCCACCTGTCAATCGACTTAGAATAATTTCATGCATGGCATTTAGTCCGAAAAAGTTAAAGTCCCTCTAAAAATCGACAGCGCAAGCGCGGCTGCGGTTATCGATCACGATTGTAGACATTTGCTTGGCGAAAACGCGCCAATCGTGCGAAACCTGTATCCTGAAGCATCGCGAAAAGATGCTCGCTTGTTAATTTTCGCATAGCGACCGCGGGCCAATACCCCACTCTCTTGCACCGTGACATGTGCGCCGCCGCCCGAGCTAGCCTTTAAGTACAGCGCGTTTCGAGACCGAGAGACACTTCTCCCCGAGTCCCCGTAGAGTGAACATTTACGCTCCTGAATAAATAAATGTTTATAACCTACATTCATCGCCTACCTTATTTTTTGGACCTCCTTATTCTAACTCTCGTATGCCGTCTCCACAGCAGCGTCAAACCCGATCCCCGTTACGGAGAGGATTACTCCCGTATCGGAAGGATAGTTATGCGCCCCGAGGAAACCCATTGACGTCACGGAGAGAGTCGCTCCCGTACCGACGAAAATCGATACCATCTTCAAGAAAGTCAATATCTCCCTGGAAACCCCGTATCACCACGGAACCGAACGCACTCCTAGAGTACGAACTCTTATCCCTTTCTCTCACCGGTGCCACATACCGCGTGCGCCAAGGCACTCCCGTCACCGTTCCACTAAGCGAACTACCTCCCCTGTCTCCCGACAGCCAAGCCAGAGTCTCTACACAAGACAGGCGTGATTGTGCCAACCACCCGTCACCGCAAGCGGGCGACACCACCCCACCATGCCTCACTCGCTCTGCGAGTCCCTCGCCTAGGACCTCCCCCGATCCTCGCAACGCCGATCCATCATACTTGGATCTCAACCCCGGCAGTCCTTCGTGGTTCCTTGCCCCCCAGGAGTCAACCCCCCCCTCTGCCGCAAGGTTGGGTAGTCCCGTACGTCGGTTACCCATAATCACCTATGTGGATACCTCTGGATTACTAACCGCGGACGAATATCCCGAACGAGCGATCGGGCATGAACTCTCCCCCGAACTAACCGCCTTGCTGGGAATCACCACCGACAATCACCCCCAGTCGCCTTGGAAATCCTCCTCATGTCCGGAGAGCTCCCCTCCATTTTCGATTACGAAGTCGAATTTACCTACAGCCAAGACGTCAACGGTACATCCTGCACGGTTACCGTTAAATACCTCTATACCACCCAATGGACCACCCTCCGTTTTATTACGGAATACACCGTTTCGATCACCTTCCGGTTCCCCTCAGGTCTCCCCAGACGTGCTTACGTCTGCACCAACTTTCGCACTTACCACCACGTGCAAAAAGGTGTGTAAGAACGTCATTCGCATTACTCGCCGGCGACGAACTGTCGTTTTAAGTGACAGGAATGCCTGTAATTATTCCATCACCATAGACCACAAAATCAGGTAGATTGGTCTGCTTGAATGATACCGAGCCTTACCAACTAGAAAAAAAAACTCACGAAAGTCAATCGGTCCTTTTCAGGACCACCAACTATTTCAAACGTAGATCTACTTTCTGTTTTTTGTTAACATTCTTCTCTCGAAGCAAATCAAATAACCAGAGCTCCCCGCACGAATTAAATAAAGTAATCCCAACTTTATTTAACTTTTAATTGAATAACTTTTTGGATCAGTCTCAACCCACAGACTGACCTCAAAAGTTTGAAGAAATTATTACTTTGCCAATTCTAATGAAATCAAATGACCTACCTTTGCATTATAATTTCTCCTAATACTTAAACGGTCCCTATGCTGAAACAATAATTTTTTATTCTTTTGCATTCATTTTTTGTCCTCAGGTTTTTATTCAGCGGAATAGTACACATATTATACCTACTTAAAATGTGTGTATGTTTAACAGATAACCTCATTTTTTTATTTTTAAGCGATTACTCGTGTGTGAAATGTAATGGTAACGGAAATGAAAGACAGTGAAAAGTTGCTATGATGTTACCTGCACAAATTCACAAATCGATGCGACAGTTAGTTGCAGCGTCGTCTGCCACAGAATTTGAAAACCTTTGCAACTTAACATATTTCGAAAGTCTCGTCACTACATTAACTCGGATTTAAAAAAATTCTATTTCGTTGTAATTCCTGCGTCTTTTAACACTTTGCGTTTATTTTCATGCTTGGCTGATTACAAGAAAATAAAATTTTGACCTATTTCGTTATATTTAGGTAGGTATTTCATTATATTATATGCCTAATGCGAAAGTTAGGTACAATACTTCTATTTTTTCTATAATTATTTTATAAGCAGCATTTATTCACACGATTGGTCATTCAAGAGTTGTAGGCGAGCCGACGCACAATTGAGAAAAGTAGCTTATTCAGACAAAAATCAATCGACTCTACAAATTTCAGCGGATCGGAGTTTTTATTAATACTCATGAATAGAGAGCGGGCTAAATAAAGTATGGAATTGACTACGAATCGCCTGCAAAAAATTAACCACTGCACGGGGTGTTGGGAATGGGGCAAGCAGAAAGATTTGAACCCTCTTTGCACTATTATTTAAATTCTAGTTTTCCCACTTGAGACAGTGTGGAGGTAGTTTTGTGAATTCAAAATTCTCTGCTCGCCTTTTCCCCACCACCCCCGTAGTAGTTAACCTTAATCAGGCAATTTGTAGCCAATTTCATGCCCTGTCTAGTACGCTCTCTACCCATGAAGCATTGCCGCACTCTAACTGAAAGAGACAAATATAAAGCTTAAAGAAGAAGTACTTCAACGAAATACTGCAGATTAAAATTTGTATTTATTAATATACCTGAACAATATAATTTGTTATATTCGCGCTATCTACCCTCATATATTGGTATTTCTCAAAAAGATGTAGAATTAGTAACCTACAAAATTACCAAGTTTCAGCCAAAACCACGGCAAGCCATTTTGTGTACATTTATTACGAGGTCCTTTCCTTTGGCTAAATAGAAAGTTAATTTAAAGAAGAAATTCCTGGGTTTATTCAATTGTTATTAACAAATTACTAAATATAACTAGTATGGGACAGAATTTCTCAAGGGTGCCCACCCCAAAATACAAAGCCGTCTGATTGGAAGAGTACTATTGGATGGCACTTTTCGTTGGATTTATATGAAAATTGGTAAAAGGAGGTTGTTGATGTTGCTGATTTCAAATTTACCGTCCAAAATTAAAAATGGCCGCCAAAATGTCCCAATTTGTACATATTTACATGAAACTTGGTATGGGGTTTTTTTTAGAGTATGCTGATTTCGAGTTCGAATTTAAATCTTTTATTCAATTAATGTTTTACATAGGGTCCGCATTTAGGCTCTCAACCATGGTACATTTACCATAAACGAACTATGTAAAATATTAATTCCACGATTAATTCAAAATCATGATTTAATGAATTGATTCAAATCCGTGAAAAGGTACCCTTAAAATTTCAAAATGACGGATCCAATATGGTGACAAAAATTTCTACACTTTTGCATATTTATATGAAACTTGGTAGGGTTTTTTTTAAGGTCGCTGTTTTCAAATTTGACGTCAAAAGATAAATTCGAAATAACGGATCAAATATTTTGTTATTCAACTGTGTAAAATTTATGTGCAAGCACTGAACAACAGGAATAGTTGATCATTCAAACAAGGTTTATAAAAAAAAAATCACTTATCTGGCATTTCTATGCATAGAAAATTTTTTTTCTGCGGATTCATTTCTTTTCATGTGCACAATGAGTCAGACACTGACATCGATCAGAGTTACAATTCGACTAAGCCACCATAGCTCCATGAGTTTTCGAGTCATAAAAGATTTTAAAAAAGTTACATACGCCCACAGAAATTTAAAAAAAATCACTTTCGAGTACCTTGGGTCGAATTATGTCTAAAAATGTCCAAAAGTACATTTGAAATTTTAGGTCATGAGAAACCTTCTGCAAGGAGCAATATAATATTAATTTCTTATTTCTCATTTTTCGTGCTTTAAGAAAGGGATAAGATTTTCTTTCTAATCAAAGTAATCATTGCTAATGGCTTTTCCACGACTTTAATGATTTAAAAACTATTGACTTTTCCATTGAAATATGAAAGCATTAAAACTCGCATTCAAAGCCTTCCCAATTATTCTTTATTTACAGCCGCGGAGAGAAGAAGATCGCATAGATCATAAAAAATTCAAGGAAATGAAGGAAAAATTGCGACGTCAGAAGGAAAGAGCAAGACTGAAAGACCACGTCGACAAAGGGAGGAAACATCGACGTAGTAACAAATCCAAGTCCCACTCACGACATAGTCTCAGAGTTCAGACCACGGGAGTCGATGCTTCACCCAATGCTGAACGTAAAATTAAAGACGCTTTTAGAATAAACATGGCCAATGTGATGGTTCATTTCCTGAATCCTTATCGGAAGAATGACTGTAAGCAAGGAAGAATTACGAACACGGAAGATTTTAAACATTTAGCTCGCAAGGTATTTTTCACTTTTTTCCACAGGAATTCTCTAAAATAAAAAATAAACACTATTTTCAGTAATTCAATAAAACTAAGAAATATTACCTTTTTGTTTATAGTTAACACACTTTGTGCTCGCGAAAGAGTTAAAGCACTGCAAGAGCGTAGACGAGTTGCAATGCAATGAGAATGTGAAACATAAGGCGAAAGATTTCGTACGTAAGTATATGAGCAAATTTGGAGCTGTATATCAGAAGAGTACGGACGACGATTAATGGTAGTCATTGTGATATAATTTTATTATTTATTATGCCTTTGTTTTATCTTTGTCATTTTGACTTTTGTCCAAACACTCGCGTGTAGATACTTTCTCAAATTTAGATGGATTATTGTAAGATAATAAATTTTTATGAGCATGGTAAGTGATACACGCTAATTAATTAATAATAGTCTTGAATTTTCAAATTTAGAAATATTTTGTACAAATGTAAAATTTCATTAACATTCGAATCACATCACGATGTTTCTTTTATAAATTATGTCAGATTTTACTGAAATTTTTAGTAGTTATTCTGGCGTATTATTTCGTTCTTTAATATATTAATGAAGTAATTGTCATCGCAGATCTTGTACATATTTAATATTTACTATAAAAATCAGTTTACAACAAACTAGACTATTTTACTTTTCCCAAAACAAATCTTCGTATAAGAGAGTTAACAATATTTTTTAAGTAAATATTTAGCGATTCGAAACAAAATGACTAACAGTAATTACGAACATTTTTTTAAATTGTAAAACATTGAAATGTTTATTTACACATTCTATATAAATATTTGTATATCTAGTTGTTTGTGAAAATTAGTAAAAATTGTGATAACAACGTCGATAGTTCTTATATGACCTCATGAAATATTAATTGCAAGAAGACCAAACTGTGCGTCTGCAAATTTCCGGATATATGTGGGGGGGGGGGGGGGGGTAAAAGAGTTCCGCCTCAATTTGAGTGGAATATCTGTAAGAGGTTTTTGATTGTTAGGTTATTGATGATTCAGATTTATCACGAACAATCAACCAATCCAAAACCTGTTTCGGATATTCCACTCAAATAAAGGATAATTCTTTTACGTTTAGCGTACATCCTCTCACTCATATTCGCGCATTGTCGTTTAGTCTTCTTACTACTTCATGATGCGCTTAAACGAGAAAGTTCTAATTCGTAAATTACAGGGACGATGATTCTATATTGGAAGTTATGGAAAATGAGTCTACAGCGAAAAGGTGGCTCATTTCCTCTAGCTTCCGATGAGGTAAGAGTCTTCTCATTTGACAGTTTCCTTGCGGATTTGTATTGTGATGCTGCTATGTAATCTAAATTTACATTTCTTCATTCTAAGATAGTTCAGCTGTTAGGTGAGAATACTTGATGCCTTACTTTTCTAACAATTCTATGTACAAAGATTGTAAAAGAAAGTAATATCGATTAATAGGTTCTCCGCAACGAAAGAACTAATTAGTCTATGTATAGGTATGTCCCTAAGTTTAATTCATAACATAAATCTTTTCTGTCGATTTGAAACGGTGTATATTTTTACTAGACATTCAAACCTGTTGAATTCCTAAATTTATCAAGAGTTAAGTGAAGACTTTTTCTCTTAATCGTAAATTGTAATCGTAAATAAGCGTTTTTAGTGTGAAGAGCGCCACTTGTAGTGAATGTGCGACAAACAAATCACTTGCTTCATTATTACGTAACTCTTCTTATGGCAGTGTTTCCTAAAAATACAATTCTTTCGTATGTATATATTTACACATATGCTCGTCCCTTCTCTAGAATAAAAAATTATTTAGAAATCCGTATGAATTTTTAGAAGCAAAGAAATCTAATTATCTGAATCTCTAACTAGGGATCACTCACGTGCTTAAAATTAAAACCAATCCAAAATCATTAAATTAGGGTCTTGATGCATGAAAAACGGTTTAATCGATAAGGAATCTTTTTTTTTTTCTTAATTCTATTAAACGATTTTTAGAGTTATGACAAAATATGAAAAAATTTGAAGTTATGGTTTAGCAAACCATTTTTGCGGATTTTTTCATCAAGACTGACGTGCAACGTTTCGCAAATAGATAATAATGACAGTCACCTAGTATATACAAAATTGAAGACGCTAGCCAGTTAATAATCGTTTGATTAGATAAACTTTGTACAGCTTTCGAACTTTAAAATTTCAGCTCTTTAAGCCGCTCAAATGTTTCATTGTGTAGAAAATACGGGCTTTTAGAGATTTGCAAGTTTGATTAATACTTGTGTACACGTGCTTTTGTATGTTCTGTGCCACTTCGTCCTTGCTCTTGAACCCCATTTCAATTGTACCTTTCTCAAGTTTGGTAAGCACTGCTTCCAAGGTTTGTAATCGCTCTGAGAGAAGTTCTTCCATGCTTACCCAATGCTGTAACAAATTATGTGACAATGTTAATATATAATTTCGATATCTCTCAAGCACATTAGTACAGGTAAAACCGGAAAATAATACATTTACTTTTTGACCGTACATCTTACAAATGTGACGTTCCATAAGAAAAGGGTCCAATCTGTGGATCGCAGTTTCTAAGATATTCGCGTTTTTATGAACAAGGATCAAGAATATCGATTTTTGGTTATTGAGCGGAAATCGTACCTCAAGCTATGCTCTATCTGATAATACTATGTTCATGTCCCCAAAGTGTCCAAAGGTGAGTAAATTTTGCGTTTGAAGAAACATGTAACACATTGCTAATGACATTCGCCATATTTAAATGCATTTTACTTGAAAAACGGTTTCTCGAAGTTGCAATATCAAAAGTGCCCGAGTGCCTTGTTTTATATGTCCGCATGTCCATATGTCCCCACAGGCAACTCCATACTGACTAAAAGGGCTCTTTGCTTGCGTAAAGTCACAAGTTATTATCTTCTAAAGTATGTCTAATGATATATACTGATATATACCGGGGCATCCCCGTGTAGAATATTCAGTTTAGTATAAAAATCCCTTCGACATATTGGGCTGTAACCATCTTAAGTCTGAGAGAAGAGTTACATTCAAAAGATAAAGAATTCAAATGAATTGGAAAATTAAAAAAAAATACAAAAATATTTCATTGATTTCAGTAAAATTGGAGTGAATTTAGAAGAATTGAAAGGAAATAAGAATTCGATGAAATTCATAAAAATTCAAGGTGAATTAAAAAAAAATGTAAGTAGATTGAAAACAGATCAAAAATATGAAAAAATTTATTGAATTTAGTAAGATTGAAATGAATTTAGAAAAGTTCCAGGTAATTACAGAGAATTTTATAAAATGCCTAAGAATTCAAGGCGCGTTTAAAAGACTTTTAGATCAATTAAACAAAAACTAAAGAAAAATCCATTGAACTGGGTAGAATTGAGTAAATTTAGAAGAATTCAAGTGAATTAAGAAAATGCAAAATAATTCCGAAGAATAAAAAAAATTCAGGATAATATGATACAAATTCCGGATAAATTGCAAGAAATATTTGGAAAACTCTTAAAATATCTGAAACCCTACGAAATCCCTCACTACTTTTGAATCAATTTTTTGCTATCGAATGAAATATTATTAAATCTCATTTCAAAAAGTGACTATAGTGCCATCGAAATTCCTTGACTTCTGCCAATTGTTTTTTTTTAAATTCCTGATATCCCTGATTTGCAGCTTTTCCCTGATCTGCAGTCACCTAGATTTTAAAAGTTGAAAAAATAAAAGTTTGAAATTTAGAAGAAAATTCTTATTTCATTATTTTTATTTCGAAAAATATTTGTATGTTATCATAAAGCAATCTTAACCAAGACCTCTGATACACTGAGATACTGACTTTTCGTAAATTACGTGAAATTGGGTACAGATATATCAAGCAAGATGTTCGTCTCGGATCAATTGAATAAGCACTTTACAGATTGGACTTTAAGCATACTTTACGTTGTATTATTTGCCTTATTATTAATCGTCATTTAAAGGGTGAAGGTGCATAAGGAGGCAATCTACAAATGTTCGAAATCGAGTTTTTTGGCTCAAAAAATCTATAAAAAAATACATGATGTCCTGATAGCGTTTGCTTCAATTCTCTTTTTTTTTGAATGATTGTCATCTTATATTTCTGTACGTTAGTACGTAATTTCTTCTGCATTGGTCTTACTGCCTTTTTCTAATTTTATTAATACTAAAATTATATTACAAATTACTTACATTAAAAATTAATTTTAATTTTTCTGTTTTGGACGTAAAAACTTGCAAAGTTGAAAAACATTTCCGATGGAATTTTGAAACACTATATTTTTATATTATTTATCGGAAACTACATGACTTTCTAGAGATTTTTTTATTATTACATTTATAAGCTTAATATCTTAGGAGAGAGTTTTTGTTTAAATTTAAAATTTTGATCGACGTGAAATCTCGACATGAAATCTCAAAAACGACGAGCGACATGACCTCAAAACTGATAGTAGATTTCAAAGTTTTCGAATCCAGACGATTTTTTAACGTGATTTTTGTGCGAATTAATTCATCAGGTCCCAATATCGAACACACGTTTTTATTTTATTTTGACATCGCGAAATGGGATTTAGAAAACGTTATTTGTCAATCTTGTAAAATTCGATTTTTGTGGATTGCCACCTTATGCACCTTCACCCTTCATTTATATATCGTAGAAATGTAGCTTACTACTCGTAACCTGTTCACGGTTCCGTTGAAATGACTTCAACCCAAATGGACAGTACTTAAATTTCGCAAGAATTAAGGGGGGGGGGGGGGGGGAGACAGTTTGTTAAGATTTGTTACGGTAGGAGGGGTCTTCGATTCATGTGCGTAATTTTTGGAAATTGGCAAATGAGACAAATAAGGAAGATGGCGGCCGCCATGACCGGTCTTGTTCTTCGTGTCTCTACGTAGTTTTATACTTGGTGATTGCACTTGTCTAATTGGACTAACCTGCTGACCAAATTTTGAAGGAAGGAGGCCTCGCCTCCTCTATCAGAATAATGTGTTATTTTTGCTTTGGTTCTGGTAATATTCTCACGAAGTTCAGGTGGGTGTTTCACAATTGTGCCAGCCACTTGTGGCCAGCGTGTTTTTAGGAGCACGGGGTCTGTATACGGGGGCATCGTTGATAATGAAATGAATGACTTCCAAAATAATAACGAAAATCTGGAAACGAATCAAGCTTCTTTCCTGAACCAGGAGACCTTTAACCAGGCTTCAAATAAAATCCAGAGCTCTCCCAATCAAAATTCTCCGTCCACTCCTGTCAAATCTAGGACGGCAACCAAAAGAAAAAATCCAGAAATCAACGAAAGTAACAACCTTCTCGTTAACCAAGACATACACACCGAGTCTAACTCAACCCCTAACTTCTTTCGGTCACCCAGGCTTAAAAATAGATATTCTCGCTACAATAGAGTCCCCAATTCTATCGAAGTTGACTCCGGGGAAGAAAACCTTATAGACCCTTGCAACATAGGCAAAATACTACACAAAGCCTTTAATAATGTGGTGGTTGACATAAAGAAAAAGGGAAAGAGTAGGTTTATTGTCTTGAGCAAGTCAGGTGAAGGTGCCAACCGCTTAGTTGACAAACTCCATACAATATCAGGGGTCACAGTGGTTCAGCACTTCAATTATAGGGAAAATAGGGGATTTTTTTCTTTGGAAAATACCAAAAACTTTATTAGGAAATAAAATTACAATTTATTCTCAAATTAAATGTTATAGAAACGAAAATATGTCCATTAAGTGTGGGATACTTTTTCTTCGCGACACTGTTAGTTCAATCATGTTAGATTTTCTTCTTCACTGTTTTTTAGGGCAAATCGTCGACATTTTTTTTTCCTTGGATCGTAGTTTCTCTAAGCTACTCATAATTTCTTTAATAGTCGTGAGTGTTGCATATGTGCAGCGTATTTTTTACTGTTTGTTGAATAGATTCCTCATATACACTTTTACAGCAGTTTCTAAATCAGTTTCTTAACATATAAGGGTAAATAATCTTTAAATATATGTTTAGTGCTTGTATACGAAGGTGATTTGATACTATTTCAGTTATCAATGGGAGTTAGTGCTTACATACGAAGGTAATTTGATCATTTTTTTCTTAGAGGGTCAAAATGGTAAAAGTTGAGGGAAAATCGGTGTTAACTAGAACAAGGTACGCCTGACCGTGACCTTGCGCGGCGAGAACTTCACGGGTGAGCTCCCTACGGAGATGAACAAAAGCTCCCAGTCCGGACTTTCCAAACTCCTTTCCAGCCTGCGAAAAAGTTCTGTCGCCTTTAGGAGATTTTCGGTCGGGCGCTCAGCGAGTGCCGGAATTGAGCTCCCTGCGGGGATGAGCAAAAGCTCCCTGTCCGAACTTTCCAAACTCGCTTCCAGCCTGTAAAAACCTTCCGTCGCCGAGGGGAGATTTTCGGACGGGGGTCAGCAAGTGCCGGGATAGTAACTGTCCCCAGGCGGACACGAGGGAAAGCAAGAGGAGAGAAACTCGGTGGATATTCCGGAATTCGCTCTTTCGGAATTCCGACCGAATAAAAAGCTGGACTTTCCGGGTCGTATTCCGGACCGAGAAAATCTAACCAGCAATCGGGATACTGCGGGTCGTATTCCAAACTGGCAGAAACCAGGCGTGGATACAGTAGGCTGGGTGGAGAAACGGGACCGGGATTTGACAACTTCGCGGTCACGGAAAGCGGAGAGGGAAATGAAAGCACTGCGGGAAAAGCGGGATTCGCTGTTTTCCTGGGATGTGAGAAGGTGTTGCTTCTCGGACGCTTCTGGGGGTTTCCGGGACGCTTGTAAGGCTTGTGGCAGACTACTTCGTGAGGTACACAAGAGGTCTCAAAGGATGGACCTCCCGGTCGGAAATAAGGGGAAAAAGGCGTGGATAAACCAGGCCGAAAATACTGCGACTGACACGCGGGATTCCGATCACCGGAGCGTATCGATTTGTGAAACGACTACATGAAAGGATAAAATCAATCTGACATTGTGATGGAGAAAAACATGGTCCGCGCGAAGGGGAGGAAAACGACAAAAAAATCGTGACCCGTATCCGGACGAAGAAAACGCGAGAGATTCGTTCGAAAGTCACAACCTCGGGTTAATAAGTCCCGAATCGAGCCGAATCGTGGCAATCGCGCCACGCACTATCGAGGAACGAGATACGAAAGGAGCTGGAATTTAAGAACGGAACAATGAATTGAATTATTAGCCGGCGTGAATCGTTCTCTATGATACGATGCGTTTTTCGCTCGAAAAGCTACTAACTAGTCTCCTGACGATTTTTTGGCGATTCGCAACCGCCGAGCGACTTCTCGCACGTACCAGTGGTGGGGAGGACGATCGAGCTCTGTCATTGGTCGCCCGCTTCTCCCAACCGTTGGAATTTGAAAAAAATTTGCTTTTTCCTGTTCGCAAGAATTTTATCTTTTTGAGACAGTTGAAGCCCACGCTGAATATGAAACATTTGAAAATCCTGTTCCTGAAAACAAACTCATTGTAGAATTCCAATTCACAAAACTTTACAGGAGGCACCACTCTACTGTAATTCCTGACGAGCAACCGAAAAGTCAAAATCATCTTTTATTTAAAATAAAAGAAAGTCAGAATAAATTTGCTGCAAACGTGAGCTTGAGATTACAACTCTCCAATTTACGAGGATAAGTTGGCCCGACTTATTTTCGGGAAAACGGAAAGCTTGAATCCCAAATCCCGCTTGAGGATTGAACACGATGGTCGTTAAAAATATGAAATATATCAAATTTATACTTTTAGTGGAAATTATACGTACAATGGGATATATGGTGAACTGTATTAAACCTAACCTCACTTTGCATGTGACAGTCAGAAAAGGATTCATCAACTCTCTTACTATGCGATCTCCTTAAAACTCACGATGATTCCTCACGAAAAATTTTAAAGTTATTCCATCAAAATTTCACTTCTGCTTTGTGGTCCCACTGCCACACACAGGTTTTTAATTTATTTCGTTTCTTTTGTGATGTCTTTGAAAATCGCTGCATCTTTAATACTACGTTCCGCTTAACCTGATTAACCGTATTTCTTCAAACCATCCAAAGCTGCTAATTTCGCATTCAATGTTCTTTCAATCATACTCGTGATCCCCTGGTTCAAAATTTAATATGACTTCGAGAATCCACGCTTAACGTCGGCATTAACATGCGTTATGGCCAACGGCCATACCACGCTGAACAAACCAGTTCTCGTTAGATCACTGAAGTTAAGCAGTGTTGGGCGCGGTTAGTATTTGGATGGGTGACCGTTCGGGAATACTACTAATTGCGTGCTGTTGGCGTGTCGTGGGTGTGGTGAGCCCACACTTGTAGTTATTTACTATAAGAAACTATCCACCTAGAAACACTACCCGAATCGGGTAGTGTTACCCCGAAAGGGAAATGGCTTAATGGTATACATAGACAAAGCCCAATTATAATTGGGTTTTACTAGACTCACCCATAATGGTGCATTTATACCTCTAACCGTCCGACCGGTGCAGGCAGAAAGTTCGTAAGAGTAAATGAGATAGAGAGCAGAAAACTGGACAAAAAGTACTCTCTATCTCTTTTACTCTTATGGACTTTTCTGACTGCACCGGTCGAACGGATAGAGTTATAAATGCACCATCACATAACTAAAAGTCCTTCAGAGAATATCAATTATAGATCGCTAGTTGCGCATGCTCATAGCTGCACAAGCATTGTGGCGTGGATTTTGAGAAAAACAGGGGAAAAATAGGGGAATAGGAGACTGACTATGACCCTTGCCCCAGTGTATGCCCCAGGCTTAGCGCATTCATTCCCAACTACAGGGACTTTCACACTGGGGGAATTCCCACTAACTTCACTATGAACGAGTTAAAAGATAATGCTATTTCTACCACCCCAATTCCTGACGCTTCCAGATTATCGAAGGGAGACGAAAAAGGTATCCTGATTCCTTTAAAGACCGTTTTGGTCACTTTTGATGGGCAACTTCTCCTAACATCCTCCCTCTAAAATTGTTCTATGGTTGTGCTAGGCATGGCCATGTGAAAACCCAGTGTACAAAACCCTCTTTGCTTATTGTGTAGGGAAAAAAACTTCATAAGATCAAAAGCTGGGAATAAACTGAACACTTCTGTTCTAGCTTCTAACCTCGTTATTCTGAATTACATATCTCTCACTCGTTTTTCTCGGCCTGATCAATCGAAGTCTGCGATCGAACTCTCCCTGGTCACTGGTAACATTGAGCCTCTGTGTTCCTGGAAGGTAGAAGGGGATAAGATGGGTAGTGATCCCTTTCCTATTTCACCTACTATTGAAATGTCTTGGTCATAAAATGAATTCTACTTTCACAAGTATAACTTCAAAAAAGTCTCCCCCGCCTCTCTCTCTCTCTCTCTCAAACATCAGGTACAAGCTATTCACTGGAATCCTCAAAGAGAGGATATTAACATCTATCGAGCCGGTATTGAGTGCAATAGTTGAACATCGTGGATGCAAGAGAGGGCTGGCAGGTTGCAGGGAGAACCTGTAAATAGGCAGGTGTATAACCCAGGACACGATCAGGTATCGACGCAATCTGTCCATGGCTTGGATTGACTACCGTAAGGCATTCGATAACACGAACGATGAGCTACTTGTTAAGCTCCTTGAGTGCCTGGAGGTGCGTCCATAAATGGTGAGATGCATAAAAGAGCTTATGCTCTTGTGGCGGACAAGATTTGTCATAACAACTGACAAAAGACAAGTGACTACAAGCTATATCACATATAAAAGTCGGGTCTTCCAAGGAGACTCTCTAAGTCCGATACATTTCTGCATCTCCCTCTTGCCTCTATCTATTGTGATCCGAGGAAAAAGCTCTGGATACCTATGCGGCCCGTCGAACAGAAGAGAATATAAAGTCAACCACCTTTTATACATGGACGACCTCAAACTCTTTGCTTCCTCGAAAGAGGACCTTAACGTCCTTGTGGAGGCGGTAAATAGGTACTCTGAAGCGATTGGCATGAGCTTAAGCCTGGAGAAGTGTGCCTGCGTCCACCTACATCATGGAAGACTAGAAACTACATCATAGCGTGACGATCAGGATGTTTAACTCATAGGCGTAAATACCATTCATCATCTTGGTAATGGATAAACATATACATTATGTACATATCTTGGAATACCGCAAGCGGAAACCCAAAATGTGCTTATGTTAAAAACGGCCCTTAAAAAAGGTATCGTTAAATTCTCAGAAAAATTTGGGCTTTCGAATTATCTGGAAAGAATAAGATCCAGGTGACCAATAATGTGGCCGTTCCTATACTGCTTTACACGTTTGGTTTAGTCAAATGGAACGTCGATGAGTTGAAGCAACTTTGCCGAAGTACGCACAAGATAGTGACAATCCATCGAAGTCATCATTCTGGATCTTCCGCACCTCGAATATACCTCCCTCGAGATAAAGGGGATAGAGGTTTGTTAAGCTTAGAGTGTCTTCATCGAAGAACGGTTCTGACTACAGCCTGCTCAGTTCTAAATAGCACATAATATTCTCTTATGCGACTCGTACAACAACATGAAGTCGTCAATGATGCGACGTTTCTATACCGTGCCACAGATAGGGCCGCAGAGGAGCTTAGCCTCCCATTTGATTCCAGTTACACTACACATGACCTAGCATCACTAACACCTTTGGTGCTCAAAAGTCGTGTACAGAAAGCAGAACATACTCTTCTACTGAGAGAACATGCTGAGAAGCCCCTTCATGGTAAATTCTACGGCATCACACGTAGAGAAGAGCTCTCAAAGTGTCTGTCCAACAAGTCTCTCAAGTCTGCTGAATTGAGATCGGAGACTGAGGGATTTATTTTTGCCTGTCAAGACGGCGTTATAGACACCTTAGTTTAAGGCGAGAGCATACTGAGTGTACCTGCAGGCGATACCAACTGCCGAGCGTGCAAGCAAGAGCTAGAAACACTTGGACATGTCCTCAGTAGATGCTCAAAATATGCACGCTACGGGTACATAGAGACACAATGCGGCTCTAGAAGTGGTATATTACCATCTTAGGCACTTCTATGGCGTTGATCTATTGCCCGTTTTGCCATACGCTGAGAGAACTCGAGTCCGTTGTGGAGAGTGTAAGATCTACTGGAATTTCTCATTCTCCACCACTCAACGTATCAGTGCTACGAAGCCTGATATTGTCCTCCAAGATCTGAAGACCAAGATCATTTACGTGATTGAATTCTTGGCACCAGCCGATGGTAATATCACGGCAAAGAAGGAAGAAAAACGAGCGAAATATCAAGACCTTCTTTTCGAGCTGAGCAGGCTGTACCAAGGCTACAAAAAAGCCCATCTTTTAGTTCTTATAATCGGCTGTCTTGTAGGTATGAAAGCTTCATTTCTTAGCCAAATCAACAAGATTCCGACTTGCCACCAGCGTCAGGCTCATTCCATCGCGAACCGGATGCAAAAGGCTGCTTCTGGGATCACTTCGTCTGGTCCGTCAACACTGTTCCTCATAACATTATGCAAAGATTGGTAGTTCTAAAAAAGTATCCAGAGGTGAAACCTTCATATTCAAATGTCCCGTCTGCCGCGTAAGATCATCCGCGGCTAGAGACCTGACTCGAAGGAACAGTGTTGCACGATATTATCTCGCGTAAATTTCCCGCTTTTGCGCACTTTCTAGGGCAAAAGGAGCTTCCGGAGCCTACAACTTCCCAAAATTCATATTAATAATTATTCGATAATAACTTCAATTTTACATGATAATAGGGCATTTATGAAGTCTTTATAAATATACTAGACAAACATGGCAAGCGGGAGATATTTTGAAGAAAAAACGGATTTTGGGCGCCATTTTGAAAAATGGCAGCGAATCTTAAGGGGGAGGTTTTCGCAAACTTAGTATGTTTTCCAGGATGTCGAAATGTACTATATTTCCAATTTTCATATCTCCAGCATTTTTTCCAGATAACTCAATTTTTCACGCTCTGCTACTTGGCCTACATTCTCTATCAACAAATCTAAACTGATGATCTTCACTCAAAAGGAGTCCCTTCCATTTGACGTGTATCTCACATTAAACAACCAAATCAACCTCCCTGTACATGAAACTGAATTCCTAGACATTAACTTCGACTGGCACCTCACTTGGGAACCCCACTTCCAAATTGTCATCCTACGACTAAAATCTAAACGACTAGTTCTAAAGCTGATTCTGGGTTTCCGCATTGCCACCCCTATACTAATAATGTTTGCGGAGCTGAAAGAACTTTCCCACTCCTCAACGCTTTAGTCTTTCAAAAAAAATGCCCTCACTCTACACACAGAATCTGTTTCCTCCTTTACCCCAATAAATTACCTCCTTGATTACTCTATCCAATTTGAGGATCCCAACATTGACCTTCAATTGGGTGAAATATTAAAAACAAGTCTTCAGCCACATTCAGAATTTAGGAACTTCATAGACAACCATAAAGATAACTTTATCTTCTTTTGGAACGGCTCAATGAAAACTCAAACCCAACATCCAGATTTCTAACAAACACCACATATTCAAATTTCCACCTAGCATCTATTTTACAGCTGAAGCGATTGCCATTTGTGAGGCTCTTGTTATCATACTAAGTGAGACACTCTCCCCATCAGTTATCTGCTCTGACTCCCGAAATGTCATTTCTTCCTGTCTTAACATCAACAATCTGAAATCTAACTCCTTCTACATCTATAAAATTAGAAACCTCCTCCATATAGCTAAATCTCAAAACATTTTAATTCACTTCTACTGGATTCCTGACCATAAGGGAATCTTTCGAAATGAGATTGCAGAGAAAGTAGCAAAACTAGCTTAAACGGATGGCTCTCCTTTAGATGACAGGTCCCTCACACATACCTCTTCGAATTAATCTCAGCTCAATTAGTAAAAACCTCTAACATATTTCTAAGGAATGAGAGTAAAAATAGAAATATAGGCCTTCACTGTTTTAAATTCGACTTCACTGAATGCTCTAATCCTTGGCTTTTTGATACCAATCTAAGTAGACGTGGCATAGTCAACATATCACGCTTAAGAAGTAATCACTATGCCCTAGCAGATAGCCTGGCTAGAGTCAACTTAATAGACTCCTTCTTATGTCCCTGTGGAGATGAGACGAAGGAGATGAAGCGTGTCGCCTGGGCTTGCCCTCGATTTCTAGAATAACGGAAAATACTTGAGAAATCGCTCATTAAATCAAAGAGGTATCTTCCTTCCTGCGTGGAGACTTTTTTCTAATATAAATAGCCCTCCCACTCAGTTATTCATACCGTTTCTTAAAAAAGGTGGCTTGTGCCTACAATAGTCAATATCTGCTTCTTATAAATTTAGTTTCTTTTTTCTTCCTGCTTTTACTATTATAAATGCATGATTTGTTCTGTTTTGAATCTCACACTTTAAACGGCATGTGAACCCCATGAAGCTGTGAATACTACATTTTCACTCTTTTCAATTTGAACTACTGTTTAAACTGCAAGCAAGCTCTACTACTACTACATTCTATCTACTACAATTCTTGAATCGAACCTTCAACTTGACAAAGACTCTACATGAATTTATAATTTTGCTATGGCCAGATAGGTCTCGCTGTTACCAGCAAGGGGAGCTAGTGCTAAATAAAACTCTCTAAAGAAGAATAAGTATCACAACTGTACGGAGAAGTACTCGGTTATTTGATACATAGAGCACGTGCTAGCAAGCTTTTTCATTTCAACATTTTATAAAAAGCAAAAATTGCATAGGTAAAGCTGAATGACTTTCGGAAAAAATTGAAAGATGAAAGTAAGTCAAACGACGAGCTCTCTGCGGCTGTTGAAAAATTAGGTTAAGATAACGTCTCTTCACTGAAAAAAATGATTACTTGGGCCAACTAGTTAGTAAGATATGTCACTGCTATTTTATCAGTTGATAGTGCTATTTCGTTAGTTGGCACAACAATTCCATTAGTTGCAGTGACTATTCCATTAGTATCAAGAATTAAGGAAATGGTTGTCCCAGATAATAAAATAGCATTACCATATTTTACGAACTGAATAGTTGGCCCAAGTAAACATTTTTTACAGTGTTCATCAATACAAAATAAGTATCAAAATATACTTGGCCGTAGGTCAGGAATAACCTAGAGGGCAGGGAAATGTCAGGGATTCTGAAAAAAGAATGGCAAAAGTCAAGGAATTTCCGTAACTTTATATAACTGCAAAGAAGAATAAAATTGAAAATTTTGATGTGAAATTGTTTTATTCCGTTTATCAAAGATCCTATGTCACAGCTTTGCGGTAACTCTGATATAATATTCTTTTAATTTATTTGCCTTTTATTTCTATTTTTTTTTTCAGTTGCTTACTCCTGAAGATTATCTTCTTTGGAAATTCAACTTTTTTTGTTGAAAATTCAATTATTTCGTAAAAAATTTACTTTCTGTTTAAAATTCATATTTTGGTGTTGAAAATTCCACTACGTGGGTAAAAGTTAAACTAATTTGTTGAAAATTAATTTTATGGAATGAAGGTTTATCTTTTTGGTTGGAAATTCAACTATTTTGTTGAAAATTAGTTTTTTTGTTTGTTGAAAATTAACTTTTTGTATATGAACATGTAAATTTTCTATTTTTTTTAATTGATCTTTTTTAGTTGAAAATGCTCCTTTCTTGGTGGAAAAATAATTTTTTTTATTTGAAATTTCATCTTTTTTGGGTAAGAATGTAAAAGTTTCGTTGAATACTAATTTTTTTTGCTGAAAGTTCAATTTTTGTACAAAAAATTCGTCTTTTGTCGCGAATGTTCAACAATTTAGATAAACTGTTTTTTATTTCATGACTGAAAAATCTTTATTTGTTGAAAATTCGTCTTTTTGGTTTTAAACTTAATTTTTTTTCAATGAAATTTAATCTTTTTTGGTTGAAATATCAACTATTACACTTTTTTGTTGAGAATTTTTTTTCAATTTAATTTTAAATTTGTAGCTTAAATATTGTTTTATTCCATTTATAAAAGATTATATATGTTAAAAATATGACAAGATTAAAATGCTGGTATTTGAATATTAATGGTAAAAAAAATGAAAAATTGGTCAAGGAAAAATCAGGGAATTTTGAAAATTAAGTTTTCAGCCACCTTGCCTATTTCTACCAGCAATATCTAGCAAAACAACAAAATGCCTTCAAGCATGAAATCTACTAAATCCCATACAATTTTACATGAAATACATTATACTATTGTTAAACGCACTCACTTTAATGAAATTTCATCAATTAAAATACTAAATAAAGTGATTCATTATTAAACAATAAAAACCTTATCCTACCTATATTAGGCCGACATTCATCCTAAAGGTATACATTTCTTAATTTATTGTCTTCTAAAGCTATATATTATATTAAGTATTAAAAATTTGCAATAATTTCAAGTACTATATATTCTTATTTCTGGAAACAAAAAATTACGTATAGTGGGGGGGGGGGGGAACATATTTTATTACTGTTTGTTACAGGGCGGGGGGTCCAAAAGAGAGGCTATAATCCGTTACATAATGGAAGTACGGCCCCAAAAGTGCGAAAACCAAGAACGTTTATTTTGATTTTGTATCTGGGATGTCTTGCAACCATTTTTGGATAAATAACAAAATTTTCGCCGGAACTATTTTGAGCGCGCGTAGGGTGCGCGTTTATCTTTTCTCGCACTTCGCGGTTGGCTACTTTCGGTCCTCGCATTTCGTGCTCGAGATAATTCACAGTGTAAGCAAAACTCACAGTCCCTTTTGGATAAAAAATAGGGACCTGAGGGTACTTTTCGTCACGCTTATACGGAACATTTTTCCACGCTCAAGAGATCCCCTTCTTTACATAAATGAAGCATGAAAAAAAAATATTAAGGAAGAATAAGCTCGTAATACAAGATGAATTAAAGGATTAATATAGTTCTTATTTTACTATCAGATTTCTAGAAAGTCGGTGCATAACTAAAAAAAAAATGTATTCACATCTGCATATGCAATAGTGCGTTGTAAACTTTAGTAAGTAAATAACATTCTGAGTGATAATAGAAAAACACATATTTATGTATGTAAGTCGATCTATTTATTACATCACGTCTCAACAAAATACTTCATTTTATGATGATATATCAGAAATAAGCAAAATTACTAATAAATAATGAAATTAAATATGAAATAACAATTATTTACAATTATCGTGCATTTTATTTTTTGTGTAAAATTCATGAAGTTATGAAAAATGCCCTCAGAAAGGAACCCCTGCAAAAAAAGATATACACTTCCTTGTGAATTGACTTCAATTGTAAAACACTTAGTAATTAAAAAGTACATGTAGTCTTACAACTCAAATAACATTGAAGTAAAGAAATTTTCCAAAAACCTCGAACACTTGCTTTTCTTTGGTCTATAATCAGGGTTGCTAAAAAATCCCAATTTGGAAATTACCTACCTGGCTTTTCCTTGATCGTTAATTTGTATGTGAACTATAAAAAAGAGCTTACAAAAAAAAAAAAAAATCGTTGCGACATGAGACTGACTCAACTAAGATTTAAGTCGAAATTTACAAACTGACACAAGTTTAGATTGAGTCGAATTTTTTGAAACCGTCTCAGCAGATTAGATTGAGTCAAATTTTATTGAATCAATATATAAAGCAAATAAAAAATAAATCAGTTTTTGGGATCGATATATTGACATAACCAAAAATTGAAAAACGGTTTATACAAGCAGAAAAAATATAACAAGACATTAATTTCCATGAATTTTAAAAGAAGCAACAATATATATTTAATAAAAAATTATTTTTATAACAATAGTTATTTGATATTTGGTGTTTTTGAAACATCTTCATAACATACCTTTATTTGTGTCTAATGCAAATAAACAATAGCTCATTTTGTTCTTTGAAACATTCTAGACAATTTTACCCTTTGTATTCTGTTAAAAATAGCTTGTTTATTCAACAACTTCCAAACGAATTGTTTCTAGCAAGATACATCAAGTACAACTGTAGAAATGTTTCACAGAACAAAATGAACCATTGCTTATTAAGATTGAATGGAACTTTTATTTATTGAATATAATTGCTCCATGATTTACAATGGAATTTTTCAATAATATAACACCTTAGGAACAAATTGACCTATATTAATTCACGTTAAGGCAGCTTGTAGAACTATATACACTTTCAATTTCTTGAGAGAAATTTGAAAAATACAAAAAAGGCGTACATATTTACAAAAAAACAACTACAAAGTGAATTTTCTCATAAAGGCTATCTTTGATTTTTTTCTTGACTTTCTTTTAGATTAATACAGATGTAAGGGTGATATCCAGTGAGCTTCGTCCTCGTTAAAGTATTCCTTCATACAGAAAAATTTATTTTTTATGATATATAATACATTTTTCAAAATATCAATTCCTTTTTTGCACATTCTTAGTTTTATGTTCTGAAGAAGCTAAAATCATACGTATTTTTCACGTAAAATTGCAAACTGGCATTCTAACCTCAAGTATATAGGAACCTAATATCTTGTGGTGTGTGTCACTGTATCATGCAATAAGTATTAACATTAGGAATTTTCTGGTTTGCAGTGAGATCAGCCTGTGGGTTGAAACTGATATAAAGTATTTTAAAATCAAACAAAGTGAGGATTACTTTATTTAATTTGAGAGGGAAGGTCTCGTTGTTTGATGAAAGAGTAGGGTTGTCCAGGGTATCCAGGGCTATGTTGCGATGATGCGATTACCGCATATACGGGAGTAGTCCTCTCCGTAACGGGGTCTGCTTCAAGGAGGGGCAAGGTTGGTCCAAGGTATCTAGAGCAACGTTGCGGTTCGTTGTGATGGCGGCGAGGGTTACAGATACGGGAGTATTCCCCTCCGTAACGGAGATCTGCTTCAAAGAAGGGCAACAGTGGTCCAGGGTATTAAAAGGGAAGTTTCGATGGCGGCGATGGTTACCGATACGGGAGTAATCCTCTGCGTAAAGGTTCATGAATGCTCAAACGCAAAACTGATTGTGTGCTGGCGTTCGCGTTTGCTTCTATAGGAACTGTGTTGAGCAATGCTTTGGTTCACACTGGACAAGCGCATCGCCGACACGCTGCCAAAAAGTATAATCTAACGCCTTTCACAGTTTTCACCGTACGCCTCAACACTGGGACAAAGACAGTGCCTATGAACAAATTGATTTTCACATGACAATTGAGATCCGATTTCAACGTTCTTTTTTCAATGAAAGATAAATAAAGTCCGCATACGGCTATGACGTTTGGTTTTCGACAAAAATTAATTAGTATTACTTTATTCAAAAACCAGAATGAAATTTTTTTTATCTCTTTGAAAATGCCGTTTTATATAAAATATTCAGATTTATTCCAAAATGCCTACAATTGCAAAAGCAACTATCCAGAAATGTCTTTCAGTAAAGCACAGAAGCTTAAAAATGTATTAAATTTATTATAAAGAAATAGCTGGATGAAAATGGTTTCATAGGGATTGTCAGCGTTTAGTGACTTTTTTCATCACCTTTGTTTTGCCTTTAAGAAGCCTACACGATACTACAGGCATGCACCTTCTTAATCTTCATTTTTACTCAGAGGGTCTCAAAACGTGTCTTGATCAGTTCCTTTGAAAAATAAAATGAAAAAAAATCCAGATATTCCTAATGAAAATAAATACACATTTGCAAATTTCTTAAAAGAAAATCAACTTCGATTCAAATAATACTCCATTTCACTTCAACAATTCGGTGATTTTGGAAAATCCAAAAATTATTTGTAATAAAATTATAAATTGTTTGTTAGGTATGCATTAGCTCTCAAAAAAGTCTACAGACTTCAATTTTTCCCCGATTTGCGATTTTTTCGTTGTTAATTGAAGAGCGCTAAATTTCAAAGAGCATCTTGGTGATAGATATTCTGAATATTCATTTGTTTATTTGTTATATGCTATCTCAAAGTATGAGAAAATCGACATTTTTCACATAATTATTATTTACTCATCAACAATGGTGTGGTTGAAAAACATTTGCTCTTAGCTGAAAATGCTTTCAATAATTTGGAATTTGTAGTTTTTTTCAATTGCGGTTTTTCTTTTAGCTTCTGAATTGTTGCAGATATTCTTAAAAATAATATATGTTCAATTATATTTGTGAAAATACAAAAAATTTTGATTTTTTAAACAAATGAAGTAAATAAATATAAGACTTTTGCACTTTGGCCTGGAAAATAATGTTTTGACTGCAAATCTCTCTAACAAAAATGTAAAGCAGTTATAGTGCAAGAAAATTATTTTTCATGCAAAGTGCCGGAGCTTTATGTTTACTTATTTCATTTGTTTACAAGATCAACAATTGTTTTGAAAGGTGTGTTATTTTCAAGAATATCTGCATCAATTCAGATGATTAAGGAAAATCCGAAAAGGAAAAACCAATAATTCCAACATTATTCACAACAATAGTTTATAAATATTATAATTGTTAATTTTTTATAGAAATTGTCACTGACGATCACTCTCACAATAATTTAAAGTATTTCCAGATAAGAAAACTTCTTCAATAAAAATTACAATATTTTTTAAATATATGAAAATTTCGTGATAATTGTAATAAGATAATAACAATAAATAATAACAATTGCTCATTGTTAATTTTACATAGAAATAGTGACTGAAAATTTCTCTCACAATAATTTAAAGCAGTTTTGGCGAATACAATTATTTTTCAGGCCAAAGTGCCAAAGTTTTATATTTGTTTAAAACATCATTAATTGTTGTATTTTCACAAATATAATTGAACGTATATTATTTTTAAGAATGTCTGCATCAATTCAGATGAGAAAAGGTAAACCGCAATTGAAAAAACCACAAATTCCAAATTTATGCAAAAAATTGTTTATAACTATCCTAATTGTTGATAATTTATGGATATTCTGACTAACAATCACTTTCACAATAATTTAATGAATTTTTTGCTAAAAACAAATGTTTTTCAACCACAATTACGATATTTGGCTATTTGTTAATTTGATTTGTTTATAATAATTAAAACATACAATAATAAAATTATTTGTATTCTAAGAGTACTCTTGCGTGGTAAGAGGGTGTCATTTGTTGGTAACTTTTGAGTAGCAGAGCACATGTGTACAGTCAAAGACCGATAAACGAAGATGTACCTAGTTAATATAAAAGTATATGGTACGCAGGTAGGCAAAGGTGGGTAGGCAGACCGTGGTATTTGGTACAGTAATTTGGTACAGAGGTAGGCTCCGAGGGGACACTAAAAAACGTGGTGGCCAAATGTTATTCAAATTAAGGGGAAATCCCCTAAATCCAATTTCCAACGCAAAATTTCAAGTCTACGCAAGGAATTTAGAAATACAATTTATAATAATAGAATTTGTATGTGCCTGATGGTAAATATCTACTGATTTATGCCAAATATTCTTCTTCTTTGTGTAAATACATTTCAGAATGTACAAAAGCACAGAAATGAAGAATATTGTTACTATATGCGAAAAAATTATAAAATACATATCCAAATTGACTCGTTCTTCAATAGATGTTTTATATAACATTAGTCATGTCGAATTTGTTGTCACCTGCTTTCCACAAACTTGCCCTTTCCCCCTATTTTTCGTTGTCTCAATTAAATTCGAACTGAATTAATAGAAGCCAGTAATGAGAAAATTCAATTATTTTCAGTTGCAGGTTTATTTATTCTGTTTCTTTGATTAAATAGCCTATTACTATATTTTTGGATAGGAATTCTTTTTTTAGTTAACAATTCCACTAATTGGTCGACAAATTTACTAATTTCTTGAACCATTTTACTAGTTTCTTTAGTAGTTATTTTTTTGTGTGAAAAATGGATCTTTCTGGGTTGAAAATGAACTTTTGTGTTAAAAATTCATTTGTTTGGGTTGAAAATTCAGCTCTTTTCTTAAAAATCCATCTTTTTCGATTGAAAAATCAAGTACTTCGTTGAAAATGCACCTATATAGTTAAACATTTAATCATTTTGTTAAAAAGTCATCTTTTTTGGTACAATATTTATCTTTCGTGGTTGAGAGTAAGCGTTTTTGTTTGAAATTGAAATTTTTGGGTTGAAAATTCACCTATTTTTTATGAAATTCATATTTTTTATTGAAAAATCAGCTGTCTGGTTGAAAATTTGTCTTTGTTGGTTTCAAATTTTTCTTTGTTGGTTCAAAATAAGCTTTTTTATTTGAATTTTAACTTTCTGGGTTCAAAATTCAGCTGTTCCCTACAACATTCATCTTCTTTTCTTAAAAAATGAACTATTCAGTTGATTTACACTAAATTTGATTCAAAGTAAAAGTCTTTATCGGTTGGCATATCAACTATTGTATTTTTCGTCGAGAATTATTCTTTTTTAGTTGAAAATTCTACCATTTTGTTTAGCAATCACTTTTTTGGCCATACACAATTGAAGTATTTTGTTAAAAATTCGTAGTTTTGGATTGCCAATTTCTCTATTAAGAAAAGTTATTATGGAAATTTCGAATTAAAATTGAAGCATATTTTAGTTTTGTAATTAATTAAATTAAATTATTTAAATTAATTTAAATTAATTAAAAATAATTTTTTAATTAATTTTTAATGTTGTAGGTTTTTTTCAGATGAACCCTTATTCTTCCAACACTGTTTTTTTTATCTCGCATAGTTCTTCTGTAAAGTGGAATTTTCTATTTTTAATAACATTTAACAAAAACTATGCATTCTGTCAAAAAATGGTATAAACAAAAGTACATCTTATTGAGGTGGACAATTTTACTTTTTAACATTTTTGTTTATATCTTGCATAGCTCTTTTACTAATAAACTTAATATACATAATGAGGATTTAACAATAAAAATGCTTTATTTTGGAAGAAGAATAAAAAGAATAAAAAACAAAATTGAAAATATTAAAATATTAAATTGAAATTACATTAAAAATATAATACTTCGATTTTGCCATTTTTTCTTATATCTTTATCAATGTAATATTTTTTTAATAAACAAAATAAAAAATCAGGAACCTTAAGTTTGTTAGGAATTTTGTACTGAGTAATTAAAAAAAAGGTGAATCGGTTGAGAATTGCGACCTGCAGTTTCATCTTTCCGCGAAAATCCATTCCTGAAGCCTTGTGCGGTTGCCACAGTGCCGTGGAGCTTATAGTCCAAGAGTTGGTGACGTTTTTCGTGAAGTGGGAGTATAAGTACCAGCTTGTAGCGTATATGTCTGGGAAATGACCCTTCTTTCGAAACCCGTAAATTCCAGACGCCCTGCCTGGGGCGTTTGGGTACCTGAGCTAGGTGAAAAAATGGGAAAGTTGAAGTGATAGTATAAGAGCCAATTTTGGGTGGAGTTCCGAAAAGCGCTTACCTCCGATTAATTTGAAACTCCGTATATCTATGTATTTTGACGTGCTGATCACGAATATGATAGTGAAAATACCCGCAAATTTTATTTTCAAGGTCAAAACCCCAAAAAACTATAAAAATTTCATGTTTTTCCATTCATTTCAGTAAATAATAAAAATTTACAAAAAAGCTTTAAACAAAAGTTTTAGATCTTTTGAAATAGTACATTTCGATACGAGAGGCCAAACGGGCGTTTTGGTGACTGCGAGTATGAAGGCGCCGCGTGAACCCGAGCCGAAGCCGAGCCTCGGGTTCACGCAGCTCCTTCACACGAGCAGTGACCAAATCGCCCGTGAGGACTCGAGTATCGAACATTATTTTTCTTTAAAGAATACTATGTATGAAAAAACCTATATATACATTTTTGAAAAAAGGGGGGGGGGGGGGAGTGGTCTGGGGCCAAGCCCCAGCGGGGCCGAGCCCCCCGCAAGAAACAAAAGAACTCCCAAAATGTTTATCTTTCCTGAAAATAACATAATGTTGTCTGCTTCCTCTATCATTTTTTGTAGGTCATCGAAACTTGCAATGCTGTCTTCGTCAGCGAAATCCATTTCTATGATTTTTTGCCGTTTGCACCTTATCTTGTAATAAACTCTTTAATCTCATCACGCAATGAATTACTTGAACGAAAATGAACGAAAACAAACTGTCACGAACGAAATAAACCCAACCTCACCTAAAATGATGTTCGCATAGTAACCGTTTACGACGCTAGATCGCAAGCGGTGGCCAAAACGTAGTAACCGTTTACGACGCTAGATGGCAACCGGTGGCCAAAATATTTTGGTAACCGTGGAGACCATTTTGCTAACCAGTGACAGCGGTTTGGTCTTCGGTGTTGGGAATTTTGCTCATTGCTTTCGCGCACAGTGCGGAATCGGCCATTTTGGATGTCTGTAAACGGTGGGCAAACGAGGGTTTTGCATGTATGCATAAAGAAAATACATGTTTTATGTTTTATATGTTTTTACCTTACAACTGACCGTTTTAGAGAAAAGAAGGGAAATGTCGGTACGAAGTGTAGAATTGCTTAGGTGACACACGGCACCCATTCCAACGTGTCATGGGGGGCGGGAAGGCACCCCTATGACTGGCCACATAAATAACTTAGGTTACACACGACCCCCTTTCCAACGTCTCATAGGCGGGGGGGTGGGCGGGAAAACACCCCTGTGACTGGTCACAGGAATAATTTAGGTCAC
>CAKNXH010002256.1:102863-131156 GCA_932178445.1 Andricus quercusramuli | reverse complement strand
CACGAGCAGTGACCAAATCGCCCGTGAGGACTCGAGTATCGAACATTTTTTTTCTTTAAAGATTACTATGCAAAAACCGAGATATCTAGACTTGAAAAAAGGGGGGGGGGGGGGAGTGGTCTGGGGCCAAGCCCCAGCGGGGCCGAGCCCCCCGCAAGAAACAAAAGAACTCCCAAAATGTTTATCTTTCCTGAAAATAACATAATGTTGTCAGCTTCCTCTATCATTTTTTGTAGGTCATCGAAACTTGCAATGCTGTCTTCGTCAGCGAAATCCATTTCTATGATTTTTTGCCGTTTGCACCTTATCTTGTAATAAACTCTTTAATCTCATCACGCAATGAATTACTTGAACGAAAATGAACGAAAACAAACTGTCACGAACGAAATAAACCCAACCTCACCTAAAATGATGTTCGCATAGTAACCGTTTACGACGCTAGATCGCAAGCGGTGGCCAAAACGTAGTAACCGTTTACGACGCTAGATGGCAACCGGTGGCCAAAATATTTTGGTAACCGTGGAGACCATTTTGCTAACCAGTGACAGCGGTTTGGTCTTCGGTGTTGGGAATTTTGCTCATTGCTTTCGCGCACAGTGCGGAATCGGCCATTTTGGATGTCTGTAAACGGTGGGCAAACGAGGGTTTTGCATGTATGCATAAAGAAAATACATGTTTTATGTTTTATATGTTTTTACCTTACAACTGACCGTTTTAGAGAAAAGAAGGGAAATGTCGGTACGAAGTGTAGAATTGCTTAGGTGACACACGGCACCCATTCCAACGTGTCATGGGGGGCGGGAAGGCACCCCTATGACTGGCCACATAAATAACTTAGGTTACACACGACCCCCTTTCCAACGTCTCATAGGCGGGGGGGTGGGCGGGAAAACACCCCTGTGACTGGTCACAGGAATAATTTAGGTCACACACGACCCCCTTTCCAACGTGTCATGGGGCGCGGGAAGGCAACCTTATGACTTGCCTCAGAAATAATTTAGGTCACACACGACCCCCTTTCCAACGTGTCATGGGGGGGCGGGAAGGCACCCCTGTGACTGGTCACAGAAATAACGTAGGACGCATACCATCCCCATTTGTTCCCTAATGTTTCGTGGAAACAAATATCTTTTGCCATTAACCCATTTTTTTTAGCATTAATGCCTACTTACGGTTAGTACTTGGATGGGTGACCGTTCGGGAATACTGCGTGCTGTTGGCCCGTCGTGGGTGTGGTGAACCCACGCATGTAGTTATTTACTACAAGAAACTATCCACCTACAAACACTACCCGAATCGGGTAGTGTCACGTGGCCGGCAGTCGAAGTCGCCGTTATCCCCTCCACTCAGTCTTTTGCCCTGACGCTGCTGCTCCCTTGTCCCTCGGTCCCCGCTCAGTCCCACACTTTCGAGGAAAACTATTCATTTTCAAACTTAATTTTCAAGGTGTTATCCCCGGAATTTCGGTCTGTCGTTTTAAGAATGCTACCTGTGAATACTATCCTCTATGTTATTAAAAACGACAGACCTTATACTATCACAGCAAAATCCAAGTTTTTTTTATTGATAATTATCGAGTCTGCCAGTATGTTATCCCCAAACTATCGGTCTGACGATTGAATAATAATAAACTTGGGGCATCAATAATCGATCCTAGAAGAAAATTGGCTCTTATACTATCACTTCAAATTTCTAATTTTTTCACCTGGCTCAGGTGCCCAAACGCCCCAGGCAGGGCGTCTGGCATTTACGGGTTTCGAAATAAGGGTCATTTCCCAGATATATTCGCCACAAACTAGGACTTATATTCCCACTTCACAAAAAACGTCACCAGCTTTTGGACCATTGAGACGATCTGAAGGTACTTCATGATACCTGGCGTGTTAGCGCCCCTTGGCTATTGTTCTGCGCTGGGCTTGATCTCAAAGCTGTACGGGGCGCTGCGACTCTCAATCGGAGGCTACTGTATTACATTTCAGTGATATATTTAAATTGAATCCTTAATGAACTTTGTTCCGCACCACCACACAGTGGGCTGAGAGACCACCAAAAGTGGCCAAAAGTCAACTTCACAGTTATTAACGGAAGAATTATTTTTCATAATATAGATGAGTTGAAGAAACTTGTCACCAAATTGTATGAAATTTTAACTAGTCCTCTTAATTCTAAAGCGTTATGAATAGAAGAAATTTTCATTTTTTTGTTACTGTTTTTTGAAGAATATCTTTGAAAAACTCGTTCATAATGTTACGAACCAAAATCTTACAATCATTGCTGCTTATTAGAGTGGTCATAAATAATTACGTTTATAGAAAAGAAATCCAAATTTTAGCTCGGTTTTGAATCCTCTCACTTTGTACTCATGCTTTAGGTTCATTATAATGTTTACTATCAGGTTATTTACCACCGTCTGCCACCATTGACATTTGACGAAGATATTAGTGAATAAAGTTGAGCGTGCACAGTGAGCTGGAGACCACCGAAAGTGGCCAAAAGTCAAATTTTTTTTGGATTTATATGCGGCACTTTCAAGCCCACAACGATAAATTACGTCCTGATTTCGACCATTAGTAATTAAATGTAAAATTCCACTACTGGTTAGTCTTACGGAAAGTTCCGTAATGGTAGGCAGTTCTTACATTTTTTTGGTTTAAGAATTTTCTGGAATTTATTGTATCTGAGGAGCCACTGCGAGACATGTTAGATTGTAAACAATATTCTTCTTCAAAAAAGTATAAAAATGGTTACAAATTTCTGTAACTGATAAACAAAAAAACGCGCATGTTTTATTGACAATTAGACTCCATACATATTTGTCAAAAAATGCTGTTTTTAAAATCTGTTCCTAAACGAAAGTTCTTTCTTGCGACCCCCCCTCTCTTCCTCCATCCAGCCTTTTTTATGATTATTTATTTATTTATTCAATAAAAATAATTACTTATTTACTAAGACATTTAATTTAGTGTAAATATCATAAATAAATTTCTTAAACTAACGTGCAGTAACGTACGTCACTTTGCATTGCAGTTACCCAAAAATTGTAACACATTAGCGATTCAATTTAAATTTAAATGTATCACTGAAATGTAATATAGAAGCCGCCGGTTGAGAACCACAGCGCCCCGTGGAGCATTGAGCTCGATCGTCTGGGTGATCCAGCACAAGACAATAGCGAAGGATCGCTAGGACGCCAGGTAACATGTGGTACCTTCAGATCAAGGATGTCCAACGCGAGAGCAAAAGAGTCAAAATCTGTCAGTTCGTGATCCCCTCTCTCACCACCTTCGTTGGGACCATGTGGCGAGCGCGGTGTGCAGAGGGGTCGAGTCTCCACGGCTGCTGGGCGGACGAAGCCGAACGGCCCCGAAAGACGCCGAAAGCGAACAGCTGCGTTAACATTGCGTGCTCAAGGCGCAAGTATAACGAAACGAGAAGAGGAGAACTCTCGGTAAGGGGCTTGGAGAAGGGGAAGAAACGGCAGGAAAGGAGAAGCGTCAGAACCTCTCGTTGGCCATCCCTGCTTCAGATCGTCTTAAGCCAATTATTTTCTCGTAACTTATTGTTAAAGTGACATTAATTGCGATGATTAATCAATGAAATTCATTGAAAAATAATTAAGGTAATTTTTATAAACATTTTTTGAAACAAAAAATAAGACTTATCATTTTTAAATACAAAAGAAACGTTTTCTTTAATGAAATTATCCGGCAACAAACTAACAGTGATTCAAAAACTGATATGAGACACTAAATAACCATTTTCGTAATTGTTGATAACAATTTCTATAACAAAATATCACAATCCACCTTTTGAGCACATGGCTGACCACATGAATAACTTAGGTCACACACGACGGTTCTTTTAGTAAACTTAAATCATTGTGGTGTTCCGGGACAATGTAGACATTAAAAAGTTATTTTTCCTTAAATCATTGTTAGTCAAGTTAGTCAGTGAATAGCAATTTTTATCGCGTTCAATTGAAACTTTTCTAAACGATTTATGAAAAAATACTCTTGCCAAAAACATTTGATTCTTTATTAAATTTGAGTAAAATCATAATTATTAAGTTCAAGCAAGATATTAAGCATATTAATAATATTTCAGATTTTTATAAGTAATTATTCTGGACAGTTCTGAAAAACATTTCATATGAACCATTTTCATTGAAGATGATTTCAAATTGTCTCTAAAAAGTATTATTCCAAGTTCACCGCTAGGTGGATGTCTTTCACACACACACTCACAAGAGGAATGATAATTTTCGTTTATATACAGGGTGTCCCAGACTCAAGTGTCCGGACTTATATGGCCGTATAAAAATAAAAAAAATAAATCTAAAATTCCCTTCCCAAAAATCAGTTGAAGTTTTAGTTTTTGAGTTATAAAATATTTAAGCTGGTCCAATCAGGAGCGCCGTATAAACAGCCGTGTGGGCGTGAACGAGATTCCAACGTAGTGTTCTCCCGTCGCTAACCCCACCTCTGCGCTCGCTTCGATAACACTGCGTTGAAATCCCGTTCACGAACACATGGCTGTTTATACGGCGCTCCTGATTTGTCCAGTCTAAATATTTTATAACTAAAAACTAAAACTTCAACTGATTTTTGGAAAAGGAATTTTCTATTTATTTCTTTTATTTTTATATGGCTATATAAATCCGGACACTTGAGTCTGGGACACCCTGTATATGAGTGAGGCTGCATTGAAATTATTTTTATATGATTACCTTTTGGTGTAATTTAAAAATATCTTATGCAGGTTTGTACATTTCAATTGTTTGTTTGGTTATTTCTTGTTGTTATTGTAAATTACTATTTATTGCTTCAATATTACAATTAAGCTTATCATAATAATGGTTTGAGAAAAAATAACCTTTTTCAACTATCAAAAGGCAGATTGTGACATTTTTATATAGAAATTGTTATGAATAATAACGCGAACTGTTATTTAGTCATTTGGAGGGGGGGGGCAATACTTTGGTAACATTCATTTATTATAGGTGGCGATAGGTGCAAGCTACACTTCTCGTTATGGATAGCTGCTCACCAATTCGCTATTAATTTCTCTTTCTATTTTTGGCATACTCTCTCTGTCGCAAGTGTTACGAAAATACGAAAACTCACACAAATCGAGCTCTTTTTCAAACTCTGACGTCACATCAAGCATACTGAGCCCTTATTTGTAACCTATCGAACACACCACCAGACATCGTTCAAAATGCGCACTTTTGCGTTTCTCTGTGGAGGCATGAAAACACGCCATATTTATAATTGCGTTCTAAAAATAAAACTGTTATTTCTTGGTAGTAAAAAATTCCTGGTTTCCCATCCTGTTGGCCACCCTGGTATAATGACAGCATAGAACAACAAAAACATATCTTACTTGGCTTATGTCCGGTGAAATCTCCACATTTTCTTTATTCTGCTTTTTCTTATTCTTCTTCTGCGAATTCTGTGGTTTTAACTGAGATATAACCGCTACGCAAATAGAACCCAAAATGGAGAGAGTTTCTCCGCATGTCGATGCTCTCAAGAAAAATTTATTGAAAGAAATTGGCTTTTCTTGCTCTGGTATAGACGGTAACTGTATACTTGGAGACTTTCTAAGTATTTCAATACAATTCTCATCGGGGTAAGGAGATAGAGAAAGAGATTCGGCAAGGCAAGCAATTGCAATCAGCTGCTCTGAATCATAAATTTCTCTTAAACGCATCACAGCATCCACGGGTATTATTACACTATTAACTTTATCTTTTCCATCCTCAGTCCAAAAATTCTGAAGAACTGATGGAATACTTTCGCGAACTAGTGTTCTCATATCTTGAGACAATTTCATGAAAAGTAACGTAGTATTAGATTCAGCAACAGATGCCAATATTCGTAATATCAGGCTTCGTGCTCTCAATAAGCTTAACATGCACTCCTTAGTTTCTTTTCTCATTCTCAGATCCCCATCTTTCGTGTGGATCGGCTCCCAACCAACAATAACCTGTTGGAAAAAAATTATTTTCAAATTTAATTTCTATTGCATCGTCACCACGATTCACAGTTGTACATTGGGCTTATACGTGCTACTTTACAGGCAAAGGGTTAGTTTCAAGTATTAAACATTAACGACATTTTGCATTATCATACCTCTAGGTCTCGATTATCCCTAAGAAGATCCCACTTAATTGAATCTTCGGATGGTTCAACATGCATAGTTCCTAGCGCAGACAAAAATGTAGAAGAGTCTTCGCTCCGAGTCAACTCTATCAACATTTTGTCAACAGTCGTTGTAGCAAAGTGAATTGATTTTTCTAAACGCTCCCTCAAGTCGACGAATTCTTGAATCTTCAAAAAACTTCCATATTTGTAAGCAAAGGTCAAGTGATCTGCGCTCTGAAATTGTTATGAATTTTCTTTAAGGCCAAGTGTCAAAGAACCCCCTTTTTAAACTGAAAGACACGTACATCTTTGGAATTACCAACGAAAAATTTAGTTGTCTGTTCGAGATTATGAGAAGCGTGTGACAAGAGTCCCAAAGGTGCAAGCAAAGGCGTGTGTACAAATCCCAGAGAATCTAGCTGAATGTGTTTCGCATCTAGTAAAACGAAGGCATAATCAGCTGCTCCTATGAAACCCGCTTCTAGGTAAATCCTCACTAACAGGATCTTTACGTGAAAATTAGAAGTACTTGATGCTAAACACCGCTCCAGTAAGTCCATCGCCCTAGAACGAGAAAATATTTTCAGTATTTTATAAAGTATCTACATATTTTATTTCAATTATTGAAAAACTTCCTTCTAAATGTCCAGTATCGGCGAGACTTGTCAGTCCGCTAAAACAAATTTAATTAAAAACATGTTAAGGTAACATGTGAGAAAGACCAACCCAATTTCTCTGCCCAATTTTCCATTGTCAACTTTCACTTTCTGCATGCCTTAGGGAAACTATTGGAAAAATTGAAACTTCGCTCAAATAAAGATTAAAATCTCCTCTTTAAAATGAGGCCAAGAAAATAATGACATATTTATTGTTTCTCGAAATATGATGAACAATGTGGAAGCGTTTTCAAGACGAAAATCGGTTGATAGAGTTGAGACCGCAGTCTCTGGTCTCTTGTTTCCCATTCATTAAGGACTGCCGCTTGACGAACCGATTTTCGTCTTGGGCAAGCTTCCACATGTTTCATGATATTTCACGAACCAGTTAACATTTCAATATTTTCTTGTTTTTATTTTAAAGGGGAGATTTTAAACATTAATTCAGCGAAGTTTTAATGTACACAGATGATAGGTCGATGTTTCTCACTTGCTTTCTTGGCCCCTATTAATCTAAAATATTTAAAGTGGGGCTCAATCAACGCGAAAATTAATAAGTTTTGTGACAGTTCTTTTAACAATCTTTCTAAATTAATTTTTTGCTGAGATATCTACTAAAAAAGAGAGGCATGTTTTTAATACGATTTTTTTAGTCGACTGACGATTCTGGCCGGTATTGTACCTGTAAAGATATTCCGCTTCGCCAGTTTCATGCCATAACTGGTGTAACAAATGAGTAGCTAGCAAAATATATGCATCTGCTGGACAATAATCTGTCGTTAGTCTTTCCTGTTCAGGACAAAGTTTATTTCCTTTTTTATATAGATCACAAAATCGTAGCACAAGCTTTTTCATTTCCTCTAAATCAATTTTAGGAGAATGATGCATCCCACAAAGACGTCTTAATTGGTGGAAGTGAATGTATCTCTGCATTTGGTCGACAGAATCAGGATATCCGTCCTTACTGACGCCAATATCTTTCTCGATCTGAACAATTATAATAAAGAACACATCAATGACTGCCATTTAATTCAATTATCTTAAAGAATAATATATTTTTAAGAATTCTCTTTTGTTTCACCTTCTTCAATAGAAGATCTTTCTCAGGGGTTGACAGAAGATGTAAGTACATTTTTAAGTCGCTGACCACACAACCTTTCGATCCGAATTTATCAAAATATGTATGCATGTCTTCTACATGACGAAATGGACACTCGATTTGACTTTCCCGTGCTGTTTTAAATAACTCAAGACGTGCAAGCTGCGGAGCTCTTAACTTTTTACCAGCCACAGCTGCAGTCTCATCTAAAAGTTTTAAGCAATCCTCTAATGATTGGCATTTCAGAGCAGCAGATAGGTAATCCTTGTAAAACGCCCAGTTGTCAGCGCTGGAAATGAAGTATGTTCAAGATATTACTAATAAGAGGAGATTATGTGTATACTGTCATAACTTGAGTGCATTGACGGAAGCCGAGCTATTGTGTGTGTGTGGGGGGGGGGGGGGGGGGGGGGATATTTGGATGTAAAATGCATGGAAGTGGCAGAAGGAGAACAGCCTTTTTATCTATTGCTCATTACAGCTTAAATATCCTAAGATGGGGGCCTTTCATCATCTAAGCAGTTAAATCTTGAATATAGCTCATTTTTAGGCCGTGTTTAGGTTCACCGAAATTCTGTGAACTTGGAACAAATACTTTCGATGGGCTCAGGGAAAATGGGAAAACGCTGCTAGGTTGACCAAAATTCTGTGAACGTAGACCAAATATTTGTCGTGTACCGATGAAATAGTTTTGCCACAACTTTTCTACATCATAGCACAAGTTGAAGTCGAGGTACAAATTTCAAAAATTCTGGATTTTGGTTTGCTAAATTTTTCATGTGATGTACGTTTTTTTTACGTCAAAACAATAACTAACAATTTCAAAGCCAGCAATGATTTGTAGTACCGCTCCTGCTAGCCGTACTAATAATTTCCCACGGTGGTAGTGTAAGTTATTTTCAGTTACTTTTCATGTTAGATTTAGTTTTAATATTTTTAACTTACCGATCGACTTCCATGAAGCAATAAGTGCTCTTAAAAGTTAATAAGAACTTCAGATAGGCATGTTATTAAGAGTTTTTTGGTTTATTTTTTATTTTGTAATACAATTAAATACTGTCATTTATACATACTATTTATTTAATGAATCCCGAAATTCCGTCTGTACTTGAAAAAGTATTTTTTAAGGGAACTTTGAGTTACTTTCTTCAGAAAGTAACAGTAATTTAACGAATTCGATTTTTTCAAATTTTGGCTAGCATGATTCTGGTCATTTTCTGAATAGCAAGAAGCCAAAAGCAGGTAGAAGTAGATATCTAGTAACGGACGTCCTGAATTAATTAAATTGTATTCCGATGTCCGCTGAGGGTATTTATAATTATAGATTATATATCAGTAGAAAAATAAGAAGTCTGTGGAGTACGTCAATGTATTTCATAGTAGCATCGGTCAGCTTGGCATCCCAAAAGTTGTTTTCTTGGTTCAGACAAAAATCTGAATAATGTCGATTTTTGTACAGATATTGCAAATAGTCTTGTGAACAACATGTTAAAAATCTGAAGATCTCGAAATTATATATCAGTGGAAAAATAACAATTCTGTGGACTACGTCCATGTATTTCATAGCAGCCTTGGTCAGCTCGGCGTCCTAAAATGTTTTCTTTTTTCCTTTTTGGTTCAGAAAAAAATCTCAACAATGTCGAGTTTTGTACAGATATTGCAAATAGTCTTGTTAAGAATATGTTTAAAATCAATAGCCCCATACTGAATTGTAAGCAAATAGATATGTCTCATAATGCGTCTTGTGAGATTGTACAACAATAGAGACCTTGGTTTTGACCTTGAACATGTCCTTCAAGGTCACTTTAAGTTCACCTTTTTTTAGAAATGGGAACCCCTATTTTTGACAACGGAAATCGAAAGAGCCGGAAATTTTACGTACAAACATGTGCTCAGGCTGTAGGTTTGACCTTGATGGTTAAGCAAAGGTCATTTCAACTTAAACAAGGTCTGGGTATTTTAGAGAAAAGATAAAATACATTTCAATGACTGGGTATTTTAGAGAAAAGATAAAATACATTTCAATGACATGGAGGACATTCCTTCATCAGCTCAAAATGAGAAATTCAATAGTGACCTTGCTTAGTCCTTGAACTTGTCCTTCAAGGTCATTTCAAGGTCAACTTTTTTTTTTATAGAATCCTAATATTTTAATGTCGGAAATCGAAAGAGCGAAAGCTTTCATGTTAGAAAATGTATTTAAGACACAGGTAAGGTGTGACCTTAATCACCACTCAAGGTCAGATGCGATATTAATGGTAATTGAAAGATTATTTCAAACATTATTTCAACATTCTCACTATCAGAATCACACAAACCGTCCATCGACTCACTATCACTAGGCATACAAATTTGTCAATTCTATTTCCATATTTCCGAAATTTAGTTGCAAAAATGAGATGGAAAAAAGTCAAAGCAGCGAACAGTAAAATGACGCCTGATAAGGAAAACAAATGTATTTAGCGAAATAATGAAATAATGTTTGAAATAATCTTTCAATGACCATTAATGTCGGATCTGACCTTGAGTGGTTATTAAGGTCACACCTGACCTTTGTCTTAAGTACATTTTCTAACATACAAGCTTTCGCTCTTTCGATTTCCAACATTAAAATATTAGGATTCTATAAAAAAAAGTTAACCTTGAAATGACCTTGAAGGACAAGTTCAAGGTCAAAGCAAGGTCATTATTGAATTTCTCATTTTGAGCTGATGAGTCCTCATTGTCATTGATAGGTATTTTATCTTTTCTCTAAAATACCCAGACCTTGTTTAAGTTGAAGTGACCTTTGCGTAACCACCAAGGTCAAACCTACAACCTGAGCAAATGTTTGTACGTAAAATTTCCGGCAATTTCGATTTCCGTTGTCAAAAATAGGGGTTCCCCTTTTTAAAAAAACTTGACCTTGAAGTTACCTTGAAGGACATGCTCAAGGTCAAAACCAAGGTCTCCATTGGATTCCTCGTTCAAAGTTACTGCAGGAATGACCTTAACCTTTTCAGAAATAGTTATATCTTGGGACTTACTGGGGTGTCCCGGAACTTTTTGGACATTCGCCTGCATATTCATGGAGACACATGACTTTGCACTGGTATAAAAAAAACCTTGATAGAATTCTGAAATTCCGCACCGAGGCGTCTAAATATAAAACATATAGAAGTGAATAAAAAAGGTTCCAAGGCGATATCGTCAAAAATGCCGCGTGGCTGGAATTTTTTCCATTTTTCGACACTGTGTGCACCGTATGTACAGAAGTCCCATCGCCTCAAGGGACGAAATAATTTGTGTATGAAGTATGAACTTTAAGCATGGAAGTGATGATAAGAAAAAAGACAGTTGAGTCAGTAAAAAAATAAAAAATATTATATGAAGTAATTGACTTATCGTAATTCTGCAAGTATTCCGTGAGAGATAGACCTTCATCATGCTCACATCTGTAGTTAGGACTTATTTTCACGAAAACTCTATCTCACAGATGTAAAAACGTAAAAATACCAATAATGAATCCTTTTTCGTGTTTTTTAAGCAAACTATTGTTTTTATGTGAAAAAGGAAAATAACCTTATTTATAGACAAAAAAAATTCTAGACATTTTCCCACATGACCTTAATTGCATTAAAACAAACCGTTTCCATAATAAACTCGCAAAATACACAATAGCCGCTATTTTTTAATATAAGATGCTTAGCCATTGTTTAATCGATTTAGATTTTTTATATAATCATTAACAGCCTATGGAGAAGAGGTTTTGCTAATATTCAGCCTGTTACCATTTTTTTCCTTCAGAAAACCCTTCGTTGCCTGGCCTAATATTTGAAGTTCGGTCTTCGATCGCCTATAGTTTGCATGTTTGACAACTACATTTTCAGAAAAAAACGAGCCAAGTTTATGTTTACCTTTCAGCTCTATTCTTTTGCCATCATTGTTTTGTTTTTTTTCTCCAGAATTATCACTAAGTGCAATGTATGACTCTGAAGAATAAAAAATCCAACTACATATTTCAATTTAGAAACAGTCCAGCACTGCACAATTTCAAGTTTAGGGTCGACACTGACCGGGAAAACCGGGAATTAGCCTATAGAATCTTGAACACCGGGAAATAGTCTAGAATTTTGTTAAAACAGGGAATTTTTCAGATCCCTTTTTACTTTTGTGAAAAAATAAACAATTTTTCTAAAAAGTCATCTTTTTGGCCGAAAATTCAACAGTTTTCTTGAACGTTCGTCTATTCGGACAGAAATTTCGATCTTTTGAAATAAAAATTCATCTTTTGATTTTAAAAGTCTACTATTATATATTTGAACCAGCATCTTTGTTGTCGACAATTCAACTTTAACATTTGTCTATTCGGACAGAAGGTTCGATCTTTTCAATTAAAAATTCAACTTTTAATTTCAAAATCTTACTATTATACAATTCATCTCTCTTGTTTAAAAATTCTTCTATTTGGTTGAAAATTTAATTATTTTCTTGACGCTTAAACTATTTTCCTAAAAAGGCATCTTTTTTATAGACAATTCAAATCTTTTGTTGAACATTCGTCTGTTTAGACGTACGTCCTCACGCCTGCTATTATACTTTGGGTTCATATTTTGCGTTTAATAAATCCAACTCGTGCTGTGACATAAGATACTAAAAAAAAAAAAAAAATTGATTAGCATTTCGAACTCGAAAGTTCATTGCCTCACTACCCGATTCGGGTAGTGTTTCTAGGTGGATAAATACTACCGTGTGGGTCCACCACACCCACGACGGGTCAACAACACGCAGTATTCCCCGAACGGTCACCCATCCAAGTACTAACCGCGCCCAACACTGCTTAACTTCAGTGATCTAACGGGAACTGGTGTTTTCAGCGTGGTATCGCCGTTGACGACATAAGATACTAATTGGAAAAAATAGAAATTGACAGAACGACGTAATATATGAAATGTCACATTTAATTTAAGCCAATAATACTTCAAAAATATTCACGGTTTCCCAAGATATGACAATAAATGCTCAAACGTGTCTGCGTCGAGTCTCAGTCGGTGATTACCGCAGATAGCCAGGTTTTCTTGCCCAGAGGAATGTTCAACAAAACAGTTCCAATGTCTATAAAAAAGATGCCTTTTTAGGAAAATAGTTTAAACGTCAATAATTTAATTTAATTTCTCCACAAATTTATTATTTAATTATTAATTATAATAATACTCTTACCTTGGTTAATTTTTTCACTAATTCTGCTTGATTCCTACGAGGTCCTATGACAGCGTAGTTTGAACTTTATTTGACATGTAGGGGTCACGTTAACCCTTGATCTAAACACATACCCGAACTTAAAATTGCCCGCTCTTTTCGATTCAGGCACCAAAAATAGGGGTTCGCATTTTAAAAAACTAAGTTGACCTCAAAACGACCTTGCAAATGAGGTTCAAAGTCAAATCCGAGGTCACCGTTGGATTCCCCGTTGAATGTTACCTTGGGTATGACCTTGTTTTTTTTAAACAAACAACAGAGATTTCTAGGGGTTTCCATACTTTATATATGTCGTAGGCATTAAGCCAAATCCGGCATTAGGCTGAACGCCCGGGCAATAGTCCTAATGCCGGCACAAATCTAGACGAATCTCTTAGACGAATCTACCTGCGTCTATCTTTCTTTCGTCTAATTCTCTTAATCCAAGGTGGCACTTAGTCGTCTGCATGCACTCGCGGCTTAGCCAAAGTAACCTGGGCAATTAGACGAATTCAATTTTAAATCAATAACTATACATTTACTTGAAATCAGAAAAATTCTGTATGTATTGGTCAATGTAGTATAAAAATTAAGAAATTGTGGAAAATTGAGCAATCTTTTCAAAATAATACATGAAATTATTTTTATCACCTTATAATACATGCGTAGTAAATCCCAGTAAATAAAACCATCGATTTTCAAACATAAAAAAGAAGAATATTGAATAAAATAGATAAAATTTTCAAACAAGAAGTTGAATTTTCAACTAACTAATATGATGAGTCTTCAACCAAGTAAACTAGTTTTTAACAAAGCAGTTCAACTTTCCACCAAGTAGTAGAAATTTTAACCAAAAAAATATGAATTCTCGACGAAAAATGTAACAGTTAATATTGCAACCAAAAGACGAATATTTAGCAATATAGTTGAATCGTCAACGAAAACAGATTATTAACTTTAAAGCAATCAGTTGCATTTTAAACCAAAAAAGATTAAATTTCTATCAAAAGAGTTGAATTTTCAATAAAATGTGCGGTGCGGCCCTGTTCGGTTCTTGACGTGTGCTCCGTCTCGTCTCGTTCTTTACTTGCCATAACTTATTTATTAGGCAATTCTGTACTTTGCATTGTATCTCAGTGATTGTATTTGTGTTCGGAGTGCAGTGTATATGTTGCATCTGGTGATTTTTGGGCTCTTTGCTGGTTAAAAATCTGTTTTTCAGTTTCGGAGGTCGACAGTTCTCGCGCAATTAATACGTATTGCAATGGGTGCTTGTCCCGAGTGTAATAAGACAATATCCAGAGGATCACAGGGTGCTGTTTCCTGCATAAAGTGTGGTGTACTCAGCCACTTAGCCTGCGTTAATGTCGGATTGTCAAAGAAAGAATTTGATGATCTAAGAAAGGGTAATAATTGATTTTATTTGCGTGAGCTGCAAATCACCGAAAGCTAGCGACACCTCATGAGGTTCGGATCAAAGCTCCTTGCTAAGTGGAGGTATCGACCCTGCCAGTAAGGATCAGGTAAATAGCCCCTTACCTAAAACAGTTTATGCCGTCCCTGTCGCTGCTACAGCCCTGCCGCCTGGATGCATCGAGGCTATTCATAGTGCGGTCTTACAAGCTCAAAGGAGAGCGGCCGTGCAGGCGCAGGAACAGATTAGAACTCTTTTCAAGGAATCTGAAACCAAGTAGCTTGAGTAGATTACAAAAATGAACACTACGGCTCAGGAAATCAAGATCGATATTTCAGAGAATTCTCGCAGAATCAATCTGCTTGAAACTTCTATTGGTGGCAATGCGGATCAGGTCAAACAGGTAAAGACGGAGGCAAGCTCGCTAAAATTGAAGGTCGCCTCACTTGAAGCTTCTCTCAATTATCAAGAGCAAACTGCACTTCAAAGTACCCTCGAAATTCACGTGTTAACTATGAAGCCGATATTATATTATATTTAATAGAGTAGTAAATAAAATTAAATTAAATGAAAAATCATTTTTCGGTAGAAAATTATTCTTATTGGTTGAAAGTTTATCTTTTTAATTGAAAAATCAATTAATTGGTTGAAAATTCGTCCATTTTACTGAAAATTCAACTCTTCTGCTGGAAATTTAATCTTTTTTGGTTTAAAATGCAACTGCTTGCTTTAAAATTAATAATCTGTTTTCGTTGAGGATTCAACTATATTGTTAAATATTCGTCTTTTGGTTGAAATATTAACTATTACATTTTTCGTCAAGAATTCATATTTTTTGGTTAAAAATTCAAATATTTGATGGAAAGTTGGACTGCTTCATTAAAAACTAGTTTATTTGGTTGAAGACTCATCATGTTGTTTGAAAATTCAACTTCTCGTTTGAAAATTGAAGTATTATATCACAAATTCTTCTTTTTTATGTTTGAAAATTTATGGTATTATTTACTGGGATTCACTATGAATGCATTGTAAGGTGATAAAAATAATTGAATGTATTTCAAAAAGATTTCTCAATTCCCCACAATTTCTTAATTTTCATACTACATGGACCAATAGATATAGCATTTTTCTGATTTCAAGTAAATGCATAGTTATTGATTTAAAATGAAATTCTTCTCATTGCCCAGGTTACTTTGGGCATTGAGCCGTGAGTGCATGCAGACGAATGAGTGTCACCTTGGATTCAGGGAATTGGACGAAAGAAAGGTCGACGCAGGTAGATTCGTCTCCATGCCGGCATTAGGACTATTGCCCAGGAATTAGACCTAATGCCGTATTTGGCTTAATGCCTACGACATATATGGAAGTATTAATTAATATAGTGGCCACTGGCTTGTACTACTGTTCGCGAACGCTCAGATAATTTATGGACTCCATGGCGAAAGAAAGCTTGATTTTTTAACGCTGTAAAGTCATCCACTATTTCTCGCACTTCAGGTTCAATTTTAATTTCGTGCTCAGCTAAGCTGGTGTATAACAAGCGAAAAAGTTAGTAATCGGACGAGGCAATGTGTGGAGAGTAAGCCGAATGCGGCAGAATTTCTCATTTTAATTCTTCTATGGTTTGGCGGACCACGGAACTTCTATGAGGCTTAGCACTGTCGTGCTGTACTGGTCTTCGTACATGCCCAGAATACGATCTCTTTCCTTGGATTTTTTTCGCAAAACGTACAACAAGTCAAAGCTACTACCCATCCGGCAGCATACTGTTGACGAGAGGAGGAGAGAGGCGAGACAGAGGAGCGAAGTCTACGAACTCCAGCATCCACTGAAAGAAAACTCAAAGAATATAAATAGCGTCAAGGAGATGTGCAGTGTCCTCATAACATCTGAGGATGAATGCCCACCTACCACTACCAAAGAGGTGAAAAACATATTAAGAGGCATGAAGAAATATTCCGCTCCGGAACCAGATGGTATCGAGACCTTCTGATGGAAGAAGTTTCTTTCAACCCACCAGCATCTGGCCTGCATTTTCACCTCATATCTAAAGTCGGAAGAGCCTATTCCAGAGCGGTTGGTGGAGGGGCGCAAGGAGCTTCTGCCGAAAATGGGCAAATTAGCTGACCCTAAGAATAACAGGCCGATAACTTGTCTGAACGCACTGTATAAGATCTTCACAGCTGTCCTAAATGATAGGATTGTTCGGACAATTGAACCTGTGTGGTAGGAGATGTACGAACAACGCGGCTCGAAGAAAGGCGTAGCAGGATGTCGGGAAAACCTGCTCATCGATAGATGTGTCTGTAAAAACGCAGCATCCTATCAGCGTTACCTATCAATGGCCTGGATTGATTAACGGAAAGCTTTCGATTCAACCTTCCATAGACTTATTAACTGTCTGTTGGAAAGCTTGAAGGTTCATCCACATATCGCCTTTCCGAGGGGTAACTCTGCGGCAAACCTGGAAATCAAAAGCATAACCCTTCTAGAAATAATTAATTGAAAACAATTCAGAACGATAGAAGGGAATTTGAATTGTTTCTAATCGTGTTTCCTAATCGTGTTTGCACGATTGGAAACGATTGAGTGTTGTAAAGTTTCAATCGTTCCCAATAGTTCCCAATCGTTTTGATAGTCGGGCCAATCGGTAGTAGGATTTGGTGGTTATGAAGTGGCAATTTGGTGGCAGCACTTTCGTCTCGCGGGAATCATTTGAAAACGTTTATTTACTTTATTTCGAGGCAACACCTTTTAAACAATATGTTCATGGAAAAAATTAAATAAATGTTTTGTAATCATTTCCGCGAGCTGGAAGTGCTGTCATCAACAAATTTGCTAATGAGGTGAAATTTTTCCATGAAATTATTAATTTAATTGTCTATAATTTTATGTAAAAAACATGCAATTTATCAAATAAATTACTGAAAATATTTTAGTTACAGAACAATTAAAATTAAATGAGAGTAAAGCTATTCAAATTCTTACTTGACTTCTAATATCTTACGGATATTAGCATTTTCACTTATTAATTCGTCAACCCCTTTGCCACTATCAATCTCTCTTAGCAGATACATAATTTTAATTTAAAATTCATCTCTGGTTGAAGATGTAACTACTTTGTTGAAAATCAAATTATCTTTTTTTGATGAAAGTTCAACTGTTTCGTTGAAAATCGATATTTTGCATTTGAAAATTAAACTATTTATTTGAAAATGTATGTACTTTGTGGAAAATTTGACTTTTTTGTAAAAAGAATAATTTTTATGATTGAAAATTCATCTTTTTAGCATAAAACTCAAATTAAATTTAACTATTATTCCAGTTAAGTGTTCCATAATTTTAGATGGAAATTCATCCCCTTTTTTTTAGCATTATTTTTTTTTTGCTAAGAATTCTGTTTGCGCGCACCAGTAAGTTGTGACGTGCTGTTTTAAAAATTCGGGTTCATATGTTCAAATTCAAAAACAACAAAGATGCCTTAAACTTATTTATTAAAAACGTCTTGCAAAAGAAAGATTACATATAAAGTGATGATACAAACAAGGATGATTGAATTATAATCGCGCTAAGTATGAGAATACAAAAAAATCGCCAAAGTCAAAAGTTCCGTTCAAGATCGCGTCTCAGACCGCACTGTCGTTTTTCGCCCTTTCCCGCCCCTGCGAGGGGAAAACTGAAATCGCTTGATTTTCCGGCGTTGCCAAATGTACACCGACATGAAAAACTTAACAGCTAGGAAGTACCCAAACTTGGCAACGTAGCACAAGAAAATGTCGGAGGGACCATTGCTCATATTGGCACCACTTTGGCCGTTTTCTGAAGACCGCTGCGTTTACAAATTTATGATCGCCTTTATCTCCTGAAGGCTAAACGTGCCTTTGCACAAATTGAACAGCTTTACAAATTCTGAGCTTAGAAGCGAAATTAGTTAGGCAGAGAAAGTTTGAGAAATAGATTTACAATTTGATTTACTGAGTCTAAACATCCCGCCCACTTTGAAAGATTATTTTTCAACCCAGTTATTAGTCATAAAATTCTGATTTAATGCAATATTGTAAATTGATCAGAAACTACAATCTAACTGACGATGATAATAATAACGACGCGATGATATTCTTGAATCAGTTGCAATTATCCGTTACATCAATAAGTTAGATTCAGTATTAATATATGATTATCACACAGTAAATAGTATTGATAGAATCAAATAAAATATATTAATCCTAGATGTATATCTACAGGGTATAACATAAGCTGGAAATAATTACACAGATTTACAGATACATCAATTCAAAAAACAAATTAAAATTTATTAAGGATTCTCAACTAATTCCTGATCGATTGGTAATGGACAGATTTTCGAAACCGAACGGGTAATCGTGGAGTCTGCAACCTTGACCGAGACTACTCGATTTACGTTGTCCTTTCCTGGGTGAATCTTCTCGATCAGACCCAAACGCCATTTAAGAGGCGGCAGGTTGTCTTCACGAACAATAACCATTGTTCCAGGTACAAGCTGAGGTGCTGTCGATTGAGCCCATTTGTTTTGTTTCTGGAGTTGGCCGAGATATTCGTTCTGCCAACGCTGCCAAAAATGCTGCAACATATACTGAAGGTGTCCGTAGCGAGTAAGCCGATTTTGAGGTGTGTCTCGCAAATCATGTTGTGGGATAGATAGTAACGAGTCTTCAATTAGGAAATGACCAGGTGTTAAAGGAACTAGATCATTTGGATCGGTTGAGATGGGAGATAAGGGTCGGGAATTTAGACATGCCTCGACTTGGGTTAATACTGTATATAATTCTTCATACATAAGGCGAGTGTCTCCTATCACTCTTCGCAAATGTTTTTTCGTGGATTTCACCGCTGCTTCCCAAAGCCCTCCAAAGTGAGGAGAATTGGGAGGAATCATGTGCCAAGAGATTTTTTCGTTCGCTAGGAAATCAGTAACATCTGCTTGGAGGTCACGACCTTTCAGAAGTTGACCTAATTCGCGTAGTTCATTTCGAGCTCCTACAAAATTCGTCCCGTTATCGGAATAAACCCTTTGGCATTTTCCTCGGCGAGAGACAAACCGATATAAACGACACCGCATGTCATGAACGGACGTTGGGGCGTGACGCGCGCTGATGGTAAATCTCCCATAATATACTCGGAAGATACTGGTTGAACTCTAAAACACCTAACACATTTTTTTATTACACTTCTGACAGTATTTTTACATGCTAAAATCCAAAATCGATTTCTCAATGACGAAACTACTGTTTGACATCCTGCGTGCAATAATTTACAATGTTCGTATACAATAAGAAGTTTCGTAAGAGGATTGCTCGGAGCGAGGATTACAGCATGCTTTTGTTCAAATGGTATCGAAGCGTTGATTAAGCGCCCGTCCACTCTGAGCAGACCGAACCGGTCAATGAATGGATTTAAAGCGACTAATTTGCTTTGACCTGAGACCTGCTTTGAGCTTACAAGATCCCTCAGTTCGCATGAAAACTCTTGAGTCTGGGTGAGCTTCAAGAGGCACGCCAATGACCTGTCTCTCTCAGCCACAGTTAGGTGACCCACAACGCGAAGTGCTCTAGCTACCTTAAGATTGTGAATGAAACGCAGACAATACGCTGTGATTCGAATAAGCTTGGGTAACGAGGAGTACCTTTCAAGTAATTTGAAATCCTCATTCGTAGTTACAATAAGAGTTCGCTCATATTTTCTTCTTTCGGGTGCTTCTTCACTAATTGGACAATTCGTTTCCATCGGCCACGTTTGTGTGGGCTGTACTAGTCACGCCGGCCCCTCCCACCAAAATTTGTTGCCTCGAAGATCTTCAGGGTTGATTCCTCTGGAAATAAGATCGGCTGGATTCTCTTCGGACCGCACGTGGTTCCAGTTGTCATTTGTGAGTTCCTGTAGCTCACTGGTCCGATTCACAACGAATGTCGATCATCGATTGGGAGATGATTTTATCCAGCACAACGTTATTGTAGAATCAGACCATAGATAGATTTCTTCTACCTTTAATTCTAGGGAGGCATTCACTGTTTCAATTAATTGTGCAAGAAGCAGTGCAGCCTGAAGTTCGAGGCGTGGCAGTGTAATCTTTTTCAGTGGAGCCACTTTTGATTTGGCACACAATAATCTGATCGTCGGCTGATCAGCTTCATGAGTCGACCTGATGTAAACACATGCTCCATATGCAGCCTCCGAAGCATCACAAAATCCATGAAGTTGTAAGTTGACCTGGTTTTGACAGAGAACGAATCGTGGTACTGAGACGTCGTTTAATGCCCGTAGCTGATTACTGAAGTCCATCCAGAGCGTATGCAAATCTTGAGGAAGAGCTTCGTCCCAATCGAGTTGTAGTTCCCATAATCGTTATAAGATTATTTTAGCGTGGATAATAGCTGGACCCGCGAGGCCTAACGGATCGAAGATTTTAGCGATTGTAGATAAAATAGTCCTCTTCGTAGCCCTTTGTTGAGACCTCTCAATGACGCAGTATTTTAATTCATCCTTATCGAGATTCCAAAGTAATCCTAGTGTTTTCGGATCCTTGTCAGCCTGTATAGCTCGTTCTGTGTTTGAAAGAGTCGATTCCTTGAAGATACTGGCTTCGTTGGAAGCCCATTTTCGAAGTTCGAGTCCTGCACGAGAGAGACGATGTATGATATCCTCTTTCAAACGTTGTGCCTCTTCAATAGAGCTCGTTCCAGTGAACAAATCGTCAACATAAAAATCTCTTATGATGACCTCACTTGCAAGAGGGTGCTCGGCCTTGCTATCCTCCCTGATTTGTCGCAAGACCCACGTGGCTAAATATGGAGCCGAGGCAGTACCGTAGGTGATTGTTTTTAGTCGATAATGCTGAATTGGAAGAGATGGATCCTTCCTCCATAAAATTCTTTGAAAGTCATGTTGATTTTTATTTATTCTTACCTGCCGATACATTTGTGTGATGTCGGCTGACAAGACGATCGGGTGCTGTCGAAAACGCAATGTGATCGAGAACAAATCATTCTGCACCACGGGACCCACCTTCTGTACCTCGTTAAAAGAGACCCCAGTGGAGGTTTTCGCAGAACCGTCGAAAACCACCCGTACCTTTGTCGTAGTGCTGCCATCCTTCATCACTGCGTGATGAGGTAAATGATTAATAATATCACTATTATTTATTTCTTCGGTCGGAATTGCTTCCATGTGCCCTTGAACTTCATAATCTTCTAGAAAGTCAATGTATTTTTCTCGCAATTTTGGAAATTTCAATAATTTACGTTCCATGGCCAAAAAACGTCTTTGCGCCATATTCAAGGATGCGCCGAGGTCATCGACCTTTTCGTTGAGTGGAATGGTAACGACAAATCTTCCACATTCATCGCGTTGAGTGGTAGACCTAAAGTGCTTTTCTAGATCATCTCGAACGTCGAGATCCGGATAATGCTTTTTTGTTTTATAATTTTTAATTTCCCAAAATTTTTTAAGTTCGTTTTGCAATTGATGATTGGTGATTAAATGACAAACCACTCGCCTATCACGGGAAGGAAGTTGCATAGGACCTGCGACAATCCAGCCGAGCTGCGTCTTCTGCAGAATGGGTTGATCACTGCGTAGATGAATCTGACCTACACACATGAGTTTCCAAAAAATACCTGCTCCCAGTAAGAGATCGACAGGCCGCGTTTTATCGAAGGCTGGATCTGCCAGTGAAAGTCCGTCAGGAATTTCGAAGTCACTTCGACGTACGGGAATATTGGGCATATCGTCAGTAATTTCCGGCGTGACTAAACAATTGATTTGTTTCGAATAATTCTTCGAACGCGACTCAAGCATGACACTCGTATAATATTGTGGTTCTTGTGTAGATTTGAACACACCAGAGACTACAGTATTCGAATTTGCAAGAGGAAGTTAAAGACGCTGACATAATTTTTGTGTCATAAGATTAACTTGCGAGCATGAATCGAGCAAGACGCGACATTCGTGACGGTTTCCGATGTTATCTTTTACCCAAACAATGGCAGTGCCTAACATTACATCTTCATTTTCCGGAGAGAGAATTAAATTCGTAACAAGTGTCGCCTTTATTGATTGATCGCTCGCATGTTCTACCGTTGAAGCCGATGCTTCAATTTGTTCCTTGTCCTGCTTCACTCGAGTATTATCGTAATCAAGGTGAAGTAACGAGTTGTGTTTTTTATGATATTTATTACACGGTCCGGCTTCGCACTGTCTATTTTGGTGTCCAGGAGTTAAGCAATTGAAACAGAATCTCATTTTCCTAATCTCATCAATACGAGCTTCAATCGGGAGCGCAAGAAATTTTGTACAGTAATAAAGTGCATGGGATTCTTGGCAGAGTGGGCACAGTTTTTTCGTGGTTGCATGGGATGTTAGACGTTCAGAGGATTTTAAACTGGAATTTTTTGTATTCGACTTCTTTTGATAATTTATCTGATTAGACTCTGGCTTGTCTGTAGCTACGCGCTGCAGATATTTGCAATGATTTTCTAAGAACTTAAGCATTTCTTTGCACGTCAGTTTCCCAGGCATCGAAATCAACCGTTTCTTCCACTCTCTTTTAGTGAACGAATCTAATTTTGAGCTCAGCAGATGTATGATTACCGTATCCCAGGCATCCGTATCCTCATTTAGCGATTTTAATCCCAGTAAATTGTTATTAGTATCGTCAATGAGCTGTCTCAGAGCGACGAATGTGGCCTTTGTCAATATAGGCAGATTGAAAAGAGCTGTCATGTGAAAATGAACAAGAGACCGCGAATCTTCGAATCGATCTAACAGACTTTTCCACGCAAGTTCGTAATTCGCGTCTGAGACACCCAATGATTGGATTGCACGCGCAGCCTCTCCTGTCAGCGCCTCGTCTAAATAATGGAATTTTTGAATGTTGGTAAGTCCAACCTTATCATGTACCATTGTCCTGAAAGAATCGCGAAATTTTACCCAATCTTTATAAGACCTGTCAAATTGCGGGATTTTGATGGTTGGAAGATTTGACGCGAGCGCGTTCGCTGACAGAAGATTTGCGAGTTCAGTTAATTTTTAAACCTAGTCAACTTGGCCTTGATTGGCCTTCGTTTTTTCTTCCACGAATCTACCGACATTTTGACCGTAAATACCACAAGTCGAAGCGGAAAAGGGAGCTAAGGAATAGGAAATAAAATTGGAGACTCACCGAATGAAGAAGAGTTCTTCCAGGTACTCCGCAGCTCTCGTTGTCCTTGCGTGTCCGCGTTGTCGATTTATCAGCTTACGTAAATGAATTTGTCTACAGGTTTGAACAAATTTGGCACAGTTCAAGTTTAGTTCATTCACTGTTCACTCAGTTCAAAGTTCACGTTGTATTTCATCAACAAAGTTCACAGTTCATAGGTGGCCGATTATTGTGAGTCTTGGTTAGAGTCCGCTAACTAGATATTCACATAATCGCACTTAATCCACCTTAACACTCACAGTTCCAGGAAGTTCAAAAATCACATCCACTGAATTATAAAGTTCACATGTCACATTCACTTGATTCTAGTAGTCCAAAATGCAGTTCATGTCCAATCACTTTGTAAATCACAGTTCAAAAAATTTTTAATTCTGTCACAAATTAACCGCACGGAATCATTTTATTCACAAATTCCCGGTTATAGAATTTAAAATCGCGGATTAAATATCCGGCTTTCAAAGGACCAATGTTTGCGCGCACAAGTAAGTTGTGACGCGCTGTTTTAAAAATTCGGTTTCATATGTTCAAATTCAAAAACAACAAAGATGCCTTAAGCTTATTTATTAAAAACGCCTTGCAAAGAAAGATTACATATAAAGTGATGATACAAACAAGGATGATTGAATTATAATCGCGCTAAGTCTGAGAATACAAAAAAATTGCCAAAGTCAAAAGTTCCGTTCAAGATCGCGTCTCAGACCGCACTGTCGTTTTTCGCCCTTTCTCGCCCCTGCGAGGAGGAAACCAAAATCGCTTGATTTTCCGGCATTGCCAAATATACACCGACATGAAGAACTTAACAGCTAGGAAGTACCCAAACTTGGCAACGTGGCACAAGAAAATGTCGGAGGGACCATTGCTCATATTGGCACCACTTGGGCCGTTTTCTGAAGACCGCTGCGTTTACAAATTTATGTTCGCCTTTATCTCCTGAAGGCTAAACGTGCCTTTGCACAAATTGAACAGCTTTACAAATTCTGAGCTTAGAAGCGAAATTAGTTAGGCAGAGAAAGTTTGAGAAGTAGATTAACAATTTGATTTACTGAGTCTAAACAAATTCATTTATTTAATTGTTGGTAGAAAAATGATCTTTTTAGTTTGAAATTCGTCTTTTGGCAGAAATTCATCTTCTTGGTCCAAAATTCAATTATTCTAGTTAAAGATTCATAATTTCAGTAAAATATTCATCTGTCTGATTTAAAATTCAACTATTTCAGTTGAATATTTACAATTTCATTTGAAAATTCATCTCTTCTTTTGTTTGGTTAAACATTAATTTTTTAACTTAGAATTTAATCATTTAAGTTTTGGTTGACAATTTATCCTTTTTAATAAAAATTAATTTTTTTGCTTGAAAATTTAACTATTTTTTGAACATTCATTGTTTTATTTGTATTAATGTTGAGGTTTTGGCCCGATGAGAAATAATTGGTAGGATGGTAAATGGGTTTTTGTCTACTGGCCCGTTTATTAAAAAATCGATGTTAAAAATAATAAATACAGTTTCGTCCGTCGTCGTCAGACCTCATCATTAAAAAGGCTGTTGGTAAATTAATATTTTATAAGTAAATTATAATATAGTAATATACATACATTTTCAATATATAATTCTTACTTCAAGATTAAATAGAGTATAACATTTTTTGTTAGATTTCGTGTTAGTATCGTAGTTAAATCGTAGTGTCCGAATCAATTTTTGATAATGATATTTTTTTTAAATTAGTTAATGAGTTTTAAAATTGAAATTTTATGAAAAATCTTTTGAGTTTTTTGCCCATGGTTTCGGGTTTCTAATTTTATTAATAAAAAAGTTTTTTTCGTTTTTGGGCCATCGCCATGTGTACTTGCCCGAGATCATGGTAATACTGAACTCGTGTTGTATAGTCAAGGTGTATAAATAAGAAGGTAGACTATTACTATAGTGCACGGAACGCACAGCTGCAAGTTGCATTCAGGAGTATGACGTCATAATTAACCACTAGTAATCTTCCACATTTTGAATGGAGATAACTATTATAATTTAAACTAACATGAATTAGATGACACCATAAAATATCAGCACGATGGCAGGATGAATTTCGACAATTAATATGACAATTTTAAATTATAGTTATATGATATACATCTTTTGGCATTATAATATGAAAGGGTTAATATTATAATTTTATAACAATAAAAACCGTGTGGATTTAATTGTGATTAAAAATTATAGTATTAAGTTATGGAGATAAAATTATTGATTAAGACATAACCTCAATTGGATATAAAATAATAAATTAAAGTTTATAATTTGTTGATTCTATTAAATGGTCGTATTTGCGACTGAGAAACTGTATGTCTGTTTTTGTATTTACTGATTTATTGTTCTTTTTGATATAGGACATTTCTTTGAACATTCTTCCTTTATATTTCTCTTCTGAATCTAAAATTTTAAAATTTTGGCAATCGAAGTGGTGGTCATTTTCATGAGAGTGTTTTACTAATGATGTGGTTCGATAATCATTTTTACAATCGTATATGTGTTCTTTTATACGTGTGTTAATTGTTCTACTTGTTTCTCGAATGTAAGTACCATCACATCCTCTACTGTATACAACACAAGATTTTTGTTCTTTTTTAATTGGGTCTTTTCCAGTGTTAAAACATTTAAATTGATCTTTATTAGAAACAAATACTAATTTTAAATCTGTATTTTTCATGCTTTAATTATTGTTTTTTTAAGGTGTTTGATATACGGAATAACTATATATGTATCATTGTTCTTCAATATTGGGTTGTTTAAATTGTTTATTTGTTTAGTAATCTGTTTGAATCTGTTTTTGATATGTTTGCCTAAAAGTTTTGATGGGTATTTATTGTTTAAAAGTGTGTTTTTTACTTTTAAATTATCTTCCCAAAATAAGGGATTAGACAATTTTATTGCTCTGTCGAGTAATACATTGATAACACTTATTTTATATTTAAAATCTCAATATGAATCACAATGAAGATATCTTCCTGACCATATAGGTTTTTGGTACCAATTCAATATAACTTTGTGTTTGTTCTATTTATTGAAATGTCGAAGAAATTAATTTTATTATCTGTTTCTCTTTCTATAGTGAATTGGATTCTCTTATTATAGTTATTAAGTCTGTTATGTAAATCTGTTGTTTTGTTGATTGGAATACATGCTAAAACGTCATCGACGTATCTATGAAAAAATTTTAGGGTAAAAGCTACCACAGGGTTCGCATCTAGCCCCTTGACCGTGCCGTCGGGCGACCTATTGTTTCGGCCGAGTCGAGCGTTGGCCGTACAGTCTTGTTCAAAAAGACGCACGGTTTGCAGTGCGAACCCTCTGTACTACCCATCGTCGAGATACATTAGAGACACTAGGAAAAGAAAAAGAAAGCAAATACAGAGCAGCACTACATATCATGGGGCCTCGTCTGGATGTATGCTACTTATTTAAAATCATTAATTAACAAATTAATTTTCTTTTCGACTATTCATATTTGTGTGTTGAAAATTCAAATGTTTAATAAAAAATTCGTCTCTTTTATTTCAAAATCAATCAATTTAATCGAAAATTCGTGATTTTTGTTTGAAAATAAATCTTCTTAAAGGAAAATTCATCTTTTTTGCTTAAAAATGAACTTTCCTCTTGAAAATGCAACTGCCTTAAAAAAATTAGTCTTTCTCGCTTAAGAATTTGACTATTTGGTTCAAATTTCAACTATTTGGTTAAATTAAAGATCATTTATCCCAGATTTGAATCAATTTTATATTGCGTATTAATAATAATTTAATCACTGACAATTAGGCTTCATCAATTATTTTAATGACTGAATGAATATTTTAATGATTTAACGAATATTTTACTGATTTAATTGATACTTCACTGACGGGGCCCCATGATATGTAGTGCTGCCCTCTATTTGCTTTCTTTTCCTTTTCCTAGTGTCTCTAATGTATCTCGACGATGGGTAATACAGAGGGTTCGCACCGCAAACCGTGTGTCTTTTTGAACAAGACTGTACGGCCAGCGCTCGACTCGGCCAAAACAATAGGTGGCCGGACGGCACGGTCAAGGGGCTGGATGCGAACCCTGTCGTAGCTTTAACCCGAATTTTACTTTGTAAGGAAGTTTTTTTAAAATTTGATTCTCCATATTTTCCATTACTGAGTCTGCTATTGCAGATGAGATAGGTGACCCCATTGGTACACCATGTATTTGTCTATAAAATTCATCATTGTGTATGAAATAGGCGTCATTTAGGCAAAACTCTAATAGTTCAACAAAAACATCCTTTTCTAGATTGGTATATCTTTTTATATTGTTCCATTTAAGTTTGACATTTGCTACCGCTAGTTTGATTGGTATATTTGTGAAGAGAGAAGTGACATCGAATGACAATAATTGTGTCGCTCAATGTAAAAGTGGCGTAAGTCCATATTTTTAAAAAACATATTTTTTTGCCGAATTGGATCATATTTAATTGTATTGTTCACTCGGAGAAGATCGGAAGAGTGAACAATTGGCA
>CAKNXH010002256.1:90319-100814 GCA_932178445.1 Andricus quercusramuli | reverse complement strand
GTCTTCTGTTCCGCGACTTTAAATCTCACGCCTTCAACGTGGTCGCAGAATACTGAATCTTGAATGTCTTCACAACAGGAGTATTTTAGGTACAGCACATATAGTCTCAAATGGAGAAGGCTGCTGAAACACGCCGGCTTGACTTCAATATCAGGTGTGAGCTAAATGCATCAAATCTTATTCATCTCAAGTACTCACTCCTGAAGGCTCGGATTGAGAAAGTACAGGATAAAAACTTCCGCGAACAGCTCTGGACAAGAGGATGCACGGCATCTTTCACACAAATATGGAGAATCAGTCGATGTCGTATAAACTAACGTTTGCTTTCCTTAAATCACTTGGATTGAAGTCGGGCACGGAGGGTTTCATTTTGGCATGTCAAGACGGTGTCATTTCCACTATAGCATACCGTCGCCACATTTTGAGCCAAGACATTCCCGGTGATAGCTGCAGAGCGTATCATGCACTACCCGAGCATCTAGGACACATACTATCTAGTTGTGCAACTCATGCGGGAGCTACCTATATCCAAAGGAACAATGTGACACTAAGAGTGCTTTATTACCATCTCTGTCACTCTTAAGGCATTAGCACTCTTACCGCTCCGCTAAATGATCCCAGGGAAATAGAGTCAATTGTCGAAAATGAGAAGTGCCGCATATACTAGAACTTCATATTCTCGACAGTTGTTTCTGTTGTGCTCTCAAGGCCTGACATATTTCTCCTTGACTTCGAGAAGCGAACCATGATCGTTATCGAAATTTCGGCACCAACTTACCATCGGCGCCGGCGGTCCTGGAGGTGCCAAGCTTTCACTGGCGAATAGCCTGAAAAGCATCCCTGCTTGTCAACAAAATGCTAAGACGCTCGCAGGGAAGATGCAGAAGGCAGTCGTTCTTGGGTCCCTCCGTGTCCTTAGGGTGCACGAGATCTAACGATCGTGAGACGTGACTACAGCTAAAATTTTACCGCGACTTTGTTGGGAGCGGGTGCAGTTTTTCAGATTAGCACCCGCTCCCGGCAAAATCCCGCGATTCACCTCATGACAAACTTTTGTATATATATATGTCGTAGCCCAGTAGCCGACCCAGTCGGTTAGCCGACTTGCTGGCTAGTCGGCTAATAAACGCTGCGTAGCCGACTGTATACCTGCACCTGCTCACGTTGGCCGCTCTTCGCATGACCAGCGCACAGTGCGGCGAATTAGAAAATTGGGGTTCAAAATGATCCAGAGCCTAAAATTTTTATCCGATTTCATCTTTTTTTTTTTAAATCGAAGCTAATTAAATTCTTAAGAGGTCTGTCGAGGCTGATTTTGCAAAAAAGGCTCTGTTTGTTTATTATTTAAGTTGCAAAATGCCAAAAAACCAGAATTTTTCATATTTGAGGTGCCTCTTGTGTATCATTCATTGATATTACCTCGAAAAGGTGAAAAACTGTTAGATTTACAATCGGTTAACAAATCCTGATAACCTAGATGAAGTTCCTGCAATCCGTTCAATTGTTATAAACAAATTTATGAACAAAATCGATTTTTGCTGTACATTAAAGCCTGGAAGCTCTTTTCATCACGTTTTTCCCCGCGAAATCGAGTAAAATCAGTGTTTCACTAAAATTAAACACTTAAGTATTATTTTTTTGATTGTTATAAGCAAATTTCATAAACAAATTCAATAAATAAGCGCTTTTGGATATATAAAATGTATTTTTTCTGCGCAATCATTAGTTTTGCCTTCAAAAATGAAAATTCTATAACAGAAATGGAAAATCAACAATATTTACCATTTTTATAAACAATACTGATTAACAAATTCATTAAACGGTCACTCTTTGATGGAAAAAATCCATTTTTTTTTGCCTAATTGTTTATTTTATCCCTAAATTAAAATTCTGATGGAAGAAACTAAAATTTCACAATATTTTTCATTGTTATTAACAATTCTGATCAACAATTGAATTTAATAGTCGCTTTCAAATAGGAAAAATCTCTTTCTTGCTGAAATTTCTTAAAATAATTCTTTCGTATAGAATAAATCTGTTTTTTGGGTTCCGGAACAGGAACAAATGAAGAACGAAGCAACTGACAATCAAGAGACACAAACGATTTGCAGTTGTTCCGTTTTTCAATTGTTTCGGTTCTCACATTTTTCTCGTCACTTAATGTTCAATTGCTACGCTTGTTTTTTTGGAAGGATATTGAAAAGTTCAAGCATGTATCCATTGGATTTTTGTGTTTTTCCGACTTACATTATTTACGACTCTTGAGTCCAAATAGTAAGGATTATTTCTCATAAAGTGCAGATTTGTGAATACTTTGTTTTCGTGTTCTTCCTGTGATACTATGGAGTTTTATCAGTTGTAAGTTTCGAATCATTCCTTCATAAGTTTCAACCGAAAACCTTATTTTCAATATAATTTATTTTTCTAACAATGAATGAATTTAGAGTTCCGAAGCAAGTTCTTTGTGATTTTCTGTGCACAAGTGGCTATAAAGATAGAGGAAAACTTCTGAGCTATATCAAAGCCAATAACGATATCAATGACGAATGTCTGAAAGCGATCAAAGATAAGTTATCTTATTTCATGTCCACATTTGAACAAAAAGTGGAAAAAAGCTTTTTATGACATAACAACATTCAGGGCCAGCAATGCGGAATGGCTGCTTTCAGATTTCTCTGTTAAATTCGTTGGCGTTTGTCCTGGCAGAAGACCTTCAGATGATTTCGAGAATAGCTCAAAGTCAACTAAGAGACGAAAACTTCTCAAAATTCGGGAATGTTATTCTGACTCTGAAATACAGAGTGCATTCCTGAGCGTTTTGCGATCTTCTGGTAAAACTAAAATCGCTAATGACATGAGTAAACTTTTGTCAAATGACGATGATGAACACGATGAATTACCTGATGAACTATCATATTCAGAAGTAGGAGGAATTACACGCTACACTGATGATGAGGCATTAGCACTGATTGAAGACGCAAAATTGAATGAAAACCAGTATGGAGTTATTCGTATCCAAGCGAAAGCTAAAAATGCTGATATCTACCCACCTTACAGAAGCCTAGCAGATGCCAAAAAAGGTGCTACCCCCCCAGAATCTCATATTATCATAACGGAAGAGGGTGTGAGTATTAACATGCAAGCTTTGTTGGATCACACAGTGTCTCGCTTGATGGAAATACCTGGAATCATACCTCCAAATTTAGTTGACAGACCTAATGTTTCAATGACTTTAACTTCAAAATATGGATGTGATGTGGGAGGATCTGAAAGAGCAGGTGAAAGGGTGTGTGCAAAAGAAGGTATTTAGAAAGAAGAAGAAAGGAATGGTGAAGCCGTGGTGGGATAGGGAATGTAAAAAGATTAAAAGGAAGGTGAAGAGGAAGTACAAGAAGTGGAAAGAGGGTAATGCGAGGAGGGAGGAGTACGTAGAAATGAGGAAGGGGTTTAGAGTGATGTGTAAGAAGAAAGAACAGGAAAAGGAGAAAGAGCTGGAAGAGGAGTCAGCAAATGTTAAGACAGAGGGGGACGTCTGGAAGATAATAAATAGGTTTAGGAAGCGGAGGGTGGGGGGCAGCGAGAAGATAGGAAGTGAGGAATGGAGGGAATTTTTTAAAGAATCATTCCAGGGCTCAGATTCAAGGAAGACGGACGGGGGAAGTAGAAGAACGGGAGAGGCAGAGATGGAGGAGTTGAATGACGAAGAGATAGAGAAGCAGATAAGGAAGTTGAAAAGGTCAAAAGCAGCAGGGTTGGATGGGGTGGAGAACGAAGCATGGCTGTTTAATATACAAGAGGTTAGGGAGAGGCTGAAGGAGGTAGTGAAGAAAGTATGGAGGGGCGAGGGATTCCCAGGAGGGTGGAGAGAAGGGTTAATAGTGCCACTGTATAAGAAAGGAGATAGAGATAGGCAGGAAAATTATAGAGGGATCACGCTAATGAATACGGCGTATAAAGTATACGCGATGGTGGTGGCAGAGAGACTGCGGAAGGATGTCGAGGGGAAAGGAATATTGCCAGAGACGCAGGCGGGATTTAGGGCGGGTAGGAGTACTATCGACAATATCTACGTTCTGCAGCAAGTGGTGGATAGAGAATTAGCGAAGAAGGGGAAGAGAGTGTACGCGTTTTTTGTGGATCTCGAAGGCGCGTTTCCGTCGGTGGATAGGGGGAGGTTGTGGGAGGCGATGGAGGATAGGGGAGTAGAAAAAGACCTAATTGAGAGGGTAAGGGATATATATGAAGAGACCAAAGACAAGGTAAGAGGAGGGGAGGGGATTTCGGAGGGATTCTGGATGGATAGGGGGTTAAGGCAGGGGTGTCCTCTGAGCCCAACGCTGTTTGCGATTTTAATTGCGGATATGGAAAGTAAGCTGGAGGCTGGGGTGGTAGGAGGAGTCAGGATAGGAGGGTTTAGAATTTGGTCACTAGCGTATGCAGATGACATAGTGTTGCTGGCAAATAGCAAGGATGCCTTAAAGGAGATGATGAAGAGGTTGAGAAGATACCTGGATAAGAAGGGGTTAGAGTTGAATGCGGAAAATTCCAAGGTTATGGTGTTCAGAAAAGGAGGGGGAAGGGATAAGGGAGGAGAGTGGAAGTGGAAGGGAAAGGAGGTGCAGGAGGTGAAAGAGTTTGTGTACTTGGGCTTCGTGTTTCGGAGGAATGGGGGAGTGGATGGTCACATAAAAGAGAGAGTGAGGAGAGCAAATGTGGTGATGAGGCAGGTGTGGGGGTTGGGAAAGAAGCTATTCGCAGATGATTTTGGACGGAGAATGAAGCTGTTTGATTCGCTAGTGATGAGTGTGCTATTGTATGGAGTGGAGGTGTGGGGGTGGAAGGAAAGTGGAGAGGTAAATAGAACGCAGGAGAGGTATGTAAAGTGGACCCTGGGGTTGGCAAGGAACACGCCTAAGTATCTTGTCAGGAGGGAGACGGGGAGAACGAGTGTAGGGATTCTAGCAGGGAGCAGGGCGTGTAAATATGAGGAGAAATTTTTGGAAGAGGGGGCAAGTAGGCTGGTTAGGGAGTGTTGGTGGGAGAAGGAGAACAGAAGAGGGGGTGGGAAGATGGAGGCATGGAGAGAGAGAAGACAGAGGAGGAAGAGAGAAGAAGAGAGTCAAGGTTTAACGGGAACTATGTGTGGATTATGCCAAGGACAAGAGCGCAATATTTATGTGTGAAAGGAGATAAAGGAAGTCAGGAACTTATAGCGAGAATGAGGTGTGGGTGTTTGGAGGGTTTCAATAGGTTCTGGCTCCCTCGGGAGAAGAGGATATGTGGACTGTGTGGAAAGGGGGATGCAAGAGTAGAGAACTGGTTGGAGGAGTGCGTGGAGGTGGAAAGAAGTGAGATAAGCATGAAGGCACTGTTGCATGAAAAGGGGGAAAAAAGGGCAGTAGCATGGGTGAAGGGAGTGTTGGTTAAGATGGAGATGAAGAGAAGGAAGGAGGAAGAGGAATGGAGACAGAAAGATTGTAAATAGTAGAGAAAGTAGATATAAGTAACATGTAGATATTGTAAATAGTAGATAAGTAGTAGGTATTAGAGCGAAAACAGAGGTTTGCAAGCGAGGCAATGCGAAAAAGTATGGACATGCGTGCGAGGCGAGGCGAAGCGAGGAAGGCAAGGCGATAAAAGCGTGCGACTTAGAGATAAGGAATGGATGGATGTTAGTCTTTAAGGGTTAGTTTTAAGAAAATTCTATAAAAATGGAAGTGTAAGCAAGTCAATTTTTTAAGGCCAGCAGGCTGAAAAATGAACGTTTATCTACCTATCTATCTATCTATCTATCTATCTATCTATCTATATATCTATCTATCTAATCCATACAACCAGTCTTTCACTGATCCTAGTTAATCTGATGCAAGGATCCTAATTTTTTCGATGGTACCGCTAGCATTGGAGATGATAGAAACGGAAACTGGTAGATGTTTGGCGATTTGGAAAAATCCACATCCTGGGTCATCAAGACTTTGTCGAATCATGCGATTCCGCTATGTGAAGGAAACGAAGGAGACTACCATCTCTGAGGTAAAGCAGATTCAAGGAGAAATCGATAAACTCAAACCAACAACAATTAATTTCGGTCGAAGTCGGAATCGTTGCAAAGTCACGCATAAAATTAGAATGTCCATGGTTGACGGAAAGGTTTGCCAAGCGCTCACTGAAACACCATCATCATCGTCATGTTACATATGTTCCGCAAAGCCCTCCATGGTGAACAAGTTGGAAAAAATCAAACTCTTGTCTGTGAAGATCAAAAACTTCTCATTTGGTCTTTCCACACTACATGCTTGGATACGCTTCATGAAATGTATCCTTCACATTGCGTATCGCATAGAAATGCTATGGCATCAGGAAAGAGAATAGACATTATCAAATTCGGAGAATATTGCCAGGAAACTGCAAAACTTTACGTCAGCTTATATAGTTGGTTCTATATGCCTGTTACAATCCACAAGATCCTCATACATGGCGCTAAGGTCATTGAAAATGCCCCATTGCCTATCGGTCAATTGACAGAAGAGTCCCAAGAGGCGAATAATAAGATTTTCAAGAGGATAAGGGAATTTAATACCCGTGAAATCAGTCGGATTGCAACGAACGAAGATTTGTGTCACAAGTTGTTGATTATGGCTGATCCCTACATAAACAACTTCAGAACCCTTAAGGAGACTGCCCCTCGTCCCATGGATGCACAAGTTCAGGATCTGCTGATTGAAGATGATTGAGGCAAGAATGGACAACGCTGCTGAGAACCAGAATTTTTCGTCCAAAAATGGGTAGGCTTCATGATTTCGTTCATCTTCATTGTTTATAATATTGGAAAAAGATGTTAAGCGTAGATATTTTACGATTCGGTTCCTGATTTCAAAGAAAAATTAACTATTGAACGCAAAAAACAGATTCATTCTGTACGAAAGAATTATTTTAAGAATTAATTGATCAAGATTGTTTATAACAATGGGAAATTTTGTTGGATGTCAGTATATTTCGTAGGAGTTTCATTTTTCATGATCTAATAAACATTTCAGCAAGAAAGAGATTTTTCCTATTTGAAAGCGACTATTAAATGCAATTGTTGATCAGAATTGTTAATAACAATGAAAAATATTGTGAAATGTCAGTTTCTTCCATCATAATTTTAATTTAGGGATAAAATAAACAATTAGGCAAAAAAAATGGATTTTTTCCATCAAAGAGTGACCGTTTAATGAATTTGTTAATCAGTATTGTTTATAAAAATAGTAAATATTGTTGATTGTCCATTTCTGTCATAGAATTTTCATTTTTGAAGGCAAAACTAATGATAGCGCAGAAAAAAATGCATTTTATATATCCAAAAGCGCTTACTTATTGAATTGGTTTATGAAATTTGTTTATAACAATCAAAAAAATAATACTTAAGTGTTTAATTTTAGTGAAACACTGATTTTACTCGATTTCGCGGGGAAAAACGTGATGAAAAGAGCTTCCAGGCTTCAATGTACAGCAAAAATCGATTTTGTTCATAAATTTGTTTATAACAATTGAAAGGATTGCAGGACCTTCATCTAAGTTATCAGGATTTGTTAATCGATTGTCAATCTAACAGTTTTTCACCTTTTCGAGGTAATATTAATGAATGATACACAAGAGGCACCTCAAATATGAAAAATTATGGTTTTTTGGCATTTTCCAACTTGAATAATAAACAAACAGAGCCTTTTTTGCAAAATCAGCTTCGACAGACCTCTTAAGAATTTAATTAGCTTTGATTTAAAAAAAAAAGATGAAATCGGATAAAAATTGTAGGCTCTGGATCATTTTGAACCCCAATTTTCTAATTCGCCGTTTTTCAGTTATGATGGGGACAACATTAGGGTTATCCGAAAATTTTGCTAACGAATTTCCATGCATCACGTCCAGGAATTTGTCCGAATCTACAGAAAAATAAATGTTTCTTTGGTTTCGAAGAAAATTATGCAAGCCCCATGAAGTTTAACATGTATTTCATAAGAAAAAGAGACGGTTTTTGAAAATTTCATTCAATATCGGCAATTTCAACTGAATCGCGTTGAAACTCCACATTTATCTTTACAATTAGTCATAGAATACGAATAATATATTACTTTTCAAATACCACCCGCATAAGCATGTTTTATGGGGGTTTTGCGGCTTTCTATGTGCACATATTTTCTAATATTTGAAATATTACTTAATACTGATAATTAGATGTTGACATAAATAGTTTAAACAATTTGCTATTGTTTTTACCATTTTTCTTTGAGAATAGAGTTACTAAATCGCGGTTTGTTAAAAAATGTTCCACTTGCACAATTTATTATTATTGTTAATAATATTCGATTTGAATGATGCCAGAAAGTTCCGGTTTTTTTGAAATGTTCAACCATTGAATTAAAATCAGATATCAATTTAACAAATATTTGTTTCATTTCATAAAACTATATTTAAAAAAATCAAAGATTGATTGATTGAAGCGCATGATTCGACATGCTATGGAGCGGGGTATCTGGCTATACTTTTGAGTGCACTTTCTATTATTACTGCAAATATTAACAGATTTTCATGAATCCCTTTTTCACTTCCTTTAAATTATATGAATAATTTAATTCTGCTAATTAAAAATGCATCAAGACATTCTTTCACAGTTTCAGTTTTTTAACCGGCCTGCATCTTCTAACAATGAACGGGTCATTCGTTACGGGTAATTCGGCGCACTCCGGGGTGTCTGCCTCTTGAGTTTGACACGGGTCGATGGGCATGCCGCGAAAATGCATACAAAACTAACGAACGTCACCTACCATAATGGCACCTAAAAGACGGAACACAACGACTGAACCGCCGGATTTTCTCTAAAAAAATCTCTACCAAGAACTCTCCAATTCGGATTCAAAATTAAGATTATTGTCAAAGCGTGTCTGAAGCTGCAGAATCCAACATGAAAATCTGCCAAGCAGGGGATTCCACCAATAGTTGGTCATGAAAGAGATCAACGGGATATCAGCATCCGAAAAGACTCGATTCAGCTTCACCAAAAAAAGGGATCTCGATCCAAGCATTCGATCCAGCGGACTTTCAATCCATCAAGAACAACTTGCACAGTAGCTATTATGCATACTTCACGCACCTATTCAAGGATGAAAAACTAAGACATTTACTAGCTAAAGGATTACCAATCCTTTCTTTCCACGAAATCAAGGAAGACTTACTCCTTCAAGGTGACCAAACATCCAAAATTATTCAAATGAAGCACAGGAAACACACGAAGCATCCAAACTACCTCATCACAATTCTACCAGGACAGGACTTAGGCGCAGCGAGAAAAATTAAACACCAGTGCTACGAAAGCATTTACTGGGACAAGTTTTGAAATAGCAAACATGTTACACAGTGTCGCACATGCGAAATGTTTGGACATGGCAGTAGCCACTGTAAAAATTTGCCCATATGTGTTAAATGTGCCCCAGCACACTTATCAGAAGCGTGCGATCCAAAAAACAGGACTTAATTACCTGCATCAACTACAAAGGACAACATGAGGCAAGGGATCTCAAATGCCTAACCTACTGGAACAAATAGACGCTAGGACCACAAAACTACTCTCAAACCAAATTCTGGTTATACGGCGAATTACACCAGCAAGGACGCAACAAAGCTACCCACAAATTCATCCGAGGCTGAAGAATTTTTGGAACTAGCATCCGAAATCAGAAAACTGAACGAGCTCGGCAATATAGGTAAGATGTTGACGCTAATGAGAAATCTAAATAGCAAATGGGCTATGTACAATAATAATATTCATAGGTTGAAAGACTTTTCTGATCTCCTCAAAAATTACAGCCAATAGGAAGCAGGTTACTTCATTAACAATAGGGCATTGGAATACTAATGGAATAAGAGGCCATTAAGGGCCCTGGAAATCGAGTGTAAATCGTAGATAATGGATTCACACCAAACGGCGAAGCCATTTTGTCTGATTTTTTGTGTAAATGATCTAAAGGGTATATAGACTGTCGGTACAGCTTGCTTTTTTCGGGAAAAAAATCTATTTTTCATGTAACAATGAAAATAAGAAAAATTACTTTTTTGTGGTACAGTGTTCTACTATTAAGCAAAACATGTAGCAGGTAAAGCAGTTAGCGTGCTAAGAATTCTTTTGCGCGACCCTAGCGGAGGAGGGAGAAACTACTGTACATTCAGGGACGAACACACCGTATACGAAAACTAGGGGCCCCTACCCCAAGGAGTGGGTAAATTCCCAAAAGTTTTGTTGGGTGGCAAACTTACGGCTTTCTGTATAAACGACAGATTATACAAACGTGTAAGATATCGATAATATTTGTCGCCCAATTTCCTCCGAAAATACCAGATTGATTCGCATTTGACACAAACTGTGCATGTTTGCACAACTCAGGGGCTGTCGCTGCAATAACCGGTTATAGAAGTGTGAAGCACGTGTAGTTGTTGAAATAAAAAGCAAATTCTGCTA
>CAKNXH010002256.1:38580-89919 GCA_932178445.1 Andricus quercusramuli | reverse complement strand
TAGCAGAATTTGCTTTTTATTTCAACAACTACACGTGCTTCACACTTATATAACCGGTTATAGCAGCGACAGCCTCTGAGTTGTGCAAACATGCACAGTTTGTGTCAAATGCGAATCAATCTGGTATTTTCGGAGGAAATTGGGCGACAAATATTATCGATATCTTACACGTTTGTTTAATCTGCCGTTTATACAGAAAGCCGTAAGTTTGCCACCCAACAAACCTTTTGGGAATTTACCCACTCCTTGGGGTAGGGGCCCCTAGTTTTCGTATACGGTGTGTTCGTCCCTGAATGTATAGTAGTTTCTCCCTCCTCCGCTAGGGTCACGCAAAAGAATTCTTAGCACGCAAACTGCTTTACCTGCTACATGTTTTGCTTAATAGTAGAACACTGTGCCACAAAAAAGTAATTTTTCTTATTTTCATTGTTGCATGAAAAATAGATTTTTTTCCGGAAAAAGCGAGCTGTACCGACAGTCTATATACCCTTTAGATCATGTACACAAAAAATCAGACAAAATGGCTTCGTCGTTTGGCCTGAATCCATTATCTACGATTTACACTCGATTTCCAGGATCCTTAAAGGGAGTTTACGCAATTTCTTAGGGACCATAATATAGATATATAATGTTAATTAATGAGGCTAGACTGACAACAAAGTGCAATTTTACGTAGCAGGCTATATTGTGATACGCATGGATAGAATTAATAATAAAGCTCAAGGTGTGGTTTTTATTCTTACAAACACAACAATAAACCATTCATAATCCACGTAGAACCAAAATTCGTATTGGGGATTTAGAAACCATTTTTAGTTTAGGCAACAAGGTCTTGCTCGAAGACGATCTTAATGCCAAAAGTAGTATTTGGAACTGCAAAATAGTATATTCATTTACACTTAAAAGTACCATTAGAATCTTAGTCCCAGATAATTACACACTGTATTCTTATTCCAATACATTACCTAGTATTCTTGACATAGGTCTTATTGAAAATATTAACGGTAATGTAGATATAAATACCTACGATGAATATTACTAACTTCTCATATTCTGAGACACAATTTTTCGACTACATGCACGCTGACTGGAATAAGTTTAGGGATTTAATTAGTCATAAACTAGTGTTGAACAAAGCACCTGAGAATACATGTGATATAGATAGCCGTGTTGAAAAGCCTACCAGTATCATCTTGGATGCAGCACAAGAAACAATCCCTAAGCGAAAATTTGAAATTTATCCCAAAAACTTAGCCAATTATATTAGACAACTTAAAATATCAATAAATTTGACAATCATTCATGGTATAAAAAACTTCACAGTCTTACCATTAGAGATGACTCACTTTGGGAAATGGGTAAATGCCTTGTCAGAAAGCAAAATATTAATAAAATCCGAACTTTCCATGGTAAACACGGATTGGCAATCTCTAACCTAGATAAGGCTGAGGTGCTATCAGAACATTATGAGTTGATCCATCGGCATACTGTAGACATGGGAGAAAATGATACTGAGAAGATAGTCAATAATAGGTATAAAGAAATTGCAAATGTGCCCTGTGATACTAATGAAGTAGAACTCACTACGCTTAACGAGAAAAAAAGCTATCATGAGAACAGGTCGAGAAAGGCACCGGGCAAAGACGGAATCCAAAATATTATTTCAAGAATTTGCCAAAAAAGGCATATATTTAACGCCCCCTTAATGCTTTGTTTTTTTACAAAAAACTGGAAATCAGCATGCAATACGTGTTTATAGAAGTCTCCAACTTATGACGTAAAATCAATATGGCAGAGACTCTGGCGTATAGCCAAGGGCATCAAATGTATGGAACTAAACTTGATTTTTTGAATATCTTCGTAAAAAAAAATTAATATTCTCGATATTCGAAGACAGTTTTTTATACTAAAAAAGGCAACCCGATGGTTACGACTTGCTTTCCAGTACAAAAGACTGTCTTCAAATATTGCAATTTGCACGAAGGGAAAAAGAAGCACATACTTCTTTCAAATTGTAAGCAATTACAAATAGTTTAACTAAATATCTCTAATTCAAAGCACTGCATTATCTTCAATAGAACTGCTGATAGTGTAGTTGAATACTTATGTACAAAAAACAAACAAATTGTTATATTTTGCAAATTTTTCGACAGCAATTTGTTTAGAAATTTTTAAAGTACAATTATGATTTTTGTTCAGATTTTTCCTATTATTTTTTAAAATAAAAAACTATGTTCCAAAGTTCACTGTTGTTAGAAACTATCAAATCTCCTTACTTCTTATCAGATTTTCGGGTATATGAGCTGTAAAAGTTTTGTTGGCACATTCGTTTCAAGCTCATTAACGTAGAACGTTTTGACTCTTAAAATGATGCTTCATTCATTAGGCTGCCATTTTTGTCTTCAGTTACTTTTTTAACGTTAAAGCCAAAGGAGCCAAGAATGTTGATTCGAGTGAATTTCGTATGGAAATCCGAGGGTAATCTATACGAAAAAAGATTTCAAAAACAATATGCGAATTTTCGTGAATTTTAACATGAATTTCGCTGAAATTATTTTCACTTGGTTTTATCTGATTCTTAAGAATGCAAAAAAAAAATAAAAGGCTGAAAATGTCTTTTAGAGCGTTCAAGCAAGAGAACTGCGTAACTTCTTGATGATATTTTACTGAAAAATGGAGTATTACTTTATTGTAAAAATTGTCGTGCTATATGAAGGTTATGTTCTCTTCTTTCAATATAAATGTAATCCCTTCCTGCTCAGAAAATTGAACTTAAAATTCATGCTAATACATAAATATAAATGTTAACACACTAAATCCGAAAGAATTAGTTCACACAAACGCAACTTGGCTCGTGAGTGACACAGCGTTCATTTATATTAGTGACGCATGTAGTGCCCCCCGACATTCTAGGATGGAACTAAGTAGTCAAAACACTGACGTTGCCGCTTGCACTACAGCTTGGGGGGTTTGATAAATATCACGCTCGGCTTTTTACACACGTACCACCTTCTTGCTCACGAAACTTTATATAACGCATGTCCGTTGTGGGCTTTTGGAGCAATTTAACGGCTCGAGGCGGAGTCCTAGTAGAGGTGCAGGGCGCAAAGCTCCTGCTGCCTTCGGGGCACAACCCTGGCTTGGTACAGTGGGTGAAGACCCGGTCCGTGGGTTCAGGAGACGGAGCCCATCGTAAAGAACAAGCAAGGAAAAAACATTGCTCCTTTACCCAGCTCGAACGTTAAGGCGCTTTGGCAGGCTTGATTTTTAGCACATGTATTCGTTTGTCCCTGTTTCCTCCTACATGGATGAATTATTCGATATAATATTTTAACCACATAATCTTAATGGCATAATACACAAAAAGAGTCTCCGTTTTTTGAAAAATGGTCTTGTTTTTTTTTTTAATTAATCGAAAATGTGCTTCATTTATGTGACTGGAAACGAGCTATCCGCCACCGGGAAAGTACCCACGGTGAACCGAAAACAGGCGCTCTGAATTAGAAAGGAAAATGAGGATATTATACCGTTAGTCCAGACGCCAACCCCATTTCCGTCGGATCGACGAGGTCCATTCGATTTTTTTCTGGATTCTTATGTAAAATGATCTCCAGAATCCAAAACTGTGTAGCAGAACTCTGGCAAATGTGCCGTTCTCGAGATATTCGCAATTAATTATTTTTTTATAAACGTTACATTAGACATTTAAATTTCAAATATTTGAAATTTTTTTTTCTTCTCTTGTTAGATAAGCTCATGTAAAACAATAGTTGTCCAGGCATTTTTTCGCTCCGATTAATATTTATTGCACAAAGTCAATTAACGCATAAAATAAGTGACAATAAATACTTTTATCAATAACCAAAAAAGTATTTTATGAATGCCAAAAAAGTAACACTATTTCAAAAGTAACAACTGGAATACACATTTTTGTAATGAACACTGTTCCTCTAAAGTTAATAATTTGCAAGATAACAGAGCTTTTGTTATAAGTCATTTGATCGCGTTACAACAAATAGTCATTTTGCATTGAGCAAATTTGTGTTAGAGAAAAAATTCCTGCAGAAAAATATACTTACCTACTTGATGAAAAGAAATATATCTGAAATTATCAATGAATTGTTTAATTTTATGCAAATTAGGATGATTGTTTAATTTTATCGCTTGGAATTAATATTGATTTAACTCTTTCGGAAAAAGTAATAAAGGTGTCAAAATTGGTGTACTTATTCTTTGAAGTCGTACCAAAATGATGATTTGGTCCAAAATTGCTAAATTCAAATATATGGATCTGTAAAATTGTTTATATTTTGAGCGACTATCTCTGCTTCTGCGTGTGATAGAAAGACGGGAAAAAATCTTGAAATTTTAGGAAATTACTACGAATGCAGTCATACCAATACAATTTTCTTTCTTTTATTCGTTGAAGAGTTATATCTATTTTTTTGAAGAGGACGACAATAGACCTGAAACTGATACTCAAGGGCGTCGATACGATGAAAAGGTTAGGGCAGACTGAAGCTGCATACGCATAACCCTTGCACAGTGTCTACGCCTTTGGATCTCCAGCCTGCCTGCCATGTGCGCGCTGACCGCCTGCTGCCAAGTTTACTGCATTACTAATAGGTCTATTGTCATCCTCCCCAAAAAAATAGATTTTAACAACTCTTTAATGAATAAGACAACAATAATTTAATTGATATGACTGAATTCGTAGTAATCTCCGAATTTTCTTAGATTTTTCCCCCTCCTTCTATCACACGCAGAAGCAGAGATAGTCGCTCAAAATTTAAACAATTTTAGAGGTCCATATATTTAAATTTCCCAATTTCGGACCACATTATCATTTTAGTACAACTTCAAAGAATAAGTACATAAATTTTGACATATTTATTACATTTTCTGGAAGAGTTATATCAATTCAAAGCGATAAAATTAAACAATCATCCTAATTTGCATAAAATTAAACAATTCATTGATAATTTCAGATATACTTGTATTCATCAAGTAGGCAAGTATATTTTTCCGCAGGAATTTTTTCTCTAACACAAATTCGCTCAATGCAAAATGACTATTTGTTGTAACGCGATCAAATGACTTATAACAAAAGCTCTGTTATCTTGCAAATTATTAACTTTAGAGGAACAGTGTTCATTACAAAAATGTGTATTCCAGTTGGTACTTTTGAAATAGTGTTACTTTTTTGTCATTCATAAAATATTTGTTTGGTTATTGATAAAAGTATTTATTGTCACTTATTTTACGCGTTAATTGACTTTGTGCAATAAATATTAATCGGAGCGAAAAAATGCCTGAACAACTATTGTTTCACATGAGCTTATGTAACAAGAGAAGAAAAAAAATTTTCAAATATTTCAAAATTTAAATGTCTAATGTAACGTTTATAAAAAAATAATTAATTGCGAATATCTTGAGAACGGCACGTTTGCCAGAGTTCTGCTACACAGTTTTGGATTCTGGAGATCATTTTACATAAGAATCCAGAAAAAAATCGAATGGACCTCGTCGATCCGACGGAAATGGGGTTGGCGTCTGGACTACGTGAACTGTTTCGAGGATGCTTGAACCCAGGGGGTCGGTCGTAACTCATCAGCCCTTTCCATTGTTGCCGCGTGACACGATTCGAGCCGCTTGAACGAAATTGATAGTTATTAAAATATGCATAAATTGAATTTTAATATGCTGCATTAGGTTAATTACATAATGACGAGACGATTAAAAAAAGATAGAAAAAACCCGATAACCCGTTCAATTTCTGTTGAGGAGTTTTGGTAATTTTGTATTTTACTTGAGATTACCTTCAATATTGGGAATATTGACTTATTTTCCTAATCCTTTTTTTCATTTTTTTTCAATTATATCATTTTCAAATTTTATCAGCTAATAAAAATTTCATCGATCCATGTTTTGCGCAATTTTAGAGATTGTAACAGTATTCATTGTTGGCAGGTGATTTACTTTGGTCTTTATCGAAATACAAGAGCATATTTGAGATCAGTTAATTGCACATCAGAGTAATTAATTAATTACTCCATTGATGAGTAATCAATTCATTATCCTTATAGATGGGGGTTTGTAATGACCTGAATTTTCGAATATACTTTTTGATATATTTTGATATAATTCGATCCCAGGAGCTCAAAAGCAAAGTTATTAAAAAATTTCCGTGTATGTGTGTATAACTTTTTTCTTTTCACCATATCTCGAAAAGTAAAAGAGCTATGATCATGAAATTTTGATGAAGATTGATATCTCGGATTGATATCCAGGTCTGATAGGTACTTTGTATTTTCACAAGAAGATATCTTGAATTATTTATTGAAAAATCTTTTTTTTTAAACTTGCTTTTTTTTGTTGAAAATTAATTTTGTACACTGAAAATGTAATTTCAATTTTTTGTTGAATTTGCATATTTTTCATATTTAAGATAATAATAAAATACATACTATTTGGTTGAAGTAAAATGCTTGTTATTTCAGATTAACATCTTTTTTGTTTGAAATGTGAATTATTACATGTTTTGTTGAGAAGTCATCAGCTCTTTGGGTTAAAAATGAAACTATAGTTTCAATTTTTATACTTTTTTATACTTTTTATACTCTTATTTATACTTAATACTTTTAAATCACTGTAATACGTTAAAAGTTGAAAATGCATTTTTTTGTAGAAAATTGAAACTGAAATCTTTTGAGTTAAAAATTCATCTTTGCAGGTTCAAATCCAACTATTAATTTGAAAATGTAAATATTGTGTTGGAATATCAGCTTTTCAGATTAAAACGTCAACTATCTTCTGCAAATTTCGTCTTCTTTAGCTTGAAAATTCATCTATTTTGGCAAGTTGTACTTGGAAATCATTTCAATAACTTCAGGATCCATTTCAAATTCATTCTTGCTCCACTTTGAAGACACTTTGAAGACGATTGAAAATAAAAGCGGTCACTTTCTATCTATAAATGGTCAAACTATGCATTTCTTCATAAAATTTGTTTATAACAAAAACAAATAATATCGATTAACAATTCTTTGCCAATAAACATCACCTCTTGTGTAATTTGAAGACGATTAGAAAAAAACTATTGCTTTCTGTATATAAATGACCAAACGAACGTATTTTCCAATGGGGAAGAAAGGGTCCGAAGTTATAAAAACCTAAACATTTGGGAAAGATTAGCAAAGGAGTGAGAACGTACCGAACTCGTTCGTCGCGCGAGCCATGGACGAAAAAGTTTTATTACTGCGTGAGAAAATGTCGCTGTAAAAGGAAAGATGTGCAAGGGTTTCGTAGCAGTAAAACGATCGGAAAACACGTGTTTGGGAAAATCCGTGAAAATAGGAACACCGTCCGAGATTATGCATTTTCTACATAGGAAGAAAACGAAAGACGAACGTATTTTACTAAAGAAGTATATCTAGGTTATTCGAAAAAACAATGTGAAATGCATGTCAAATCTTTGCGAAATATTTAAAATCTTTGTGAAATAATTGAAATGTTTGTGCACTCTGCAATCTATCTCAAATTTCTGTGAAACAACTCAAGTCTTTGTAAAATATTTTAAACCTATCTGAAATCTATCCGAAATCTTGGAAAGTCTTTGCGAAATATTAAAAATATTTGTAAAGAACTTGGTAATATTTGTGAAATTAATGAAATCATTGAAGTCTTTGTGAAATCTTTGAAAACTATTTAAACTCTTCGCGAAATATTTGAAATCTTTAGGAAATAATTGAAATCTTTGTGAAATCTTCTGTAAACCATTGAAATCTTTCGACACGCTTTGAAATCTATCTAAAATTTTCGTGAAATACTTAAGATCTTTGTGAAAAGCTTCAAGTTCATTCAAAATCTTTGCGCAACACTTGTTGAATTTTTTGACATCTTTGGGAAATCATTGAAATTTTAGTGCACTCTTGGAAATCTATCTGAAAAGTCTGCAAAATATATGAAATGTTTGTGAAATCATTTAAATCCATTCTTGGAAACGTGACTGAAATCTTCGTGAAATCTTTGTGAATTCAGTAAAATATTGGTGAAATCTTTCCCAAATGTTAGCGAAATATTTGAAATATTTTCAAAATATGGGGTAATATTTGGAAAATTTGTGATGTATTTGGAAAATCATTGAAGTCTTTGTACAATTTTATAAATTTATCCTACCTATGTGCCAAGTGTTTTAAATTTTGCCGAAATATTTGAAATGTTTGGGAAATCATTGAAGCCCAGGTGCAATGTTTGAAATCTATCATAAATCTTTTTAATCTATCCAAATTCTTTGAATCAATATTGAAGGTAATCTTAAATAAAATGCAAAATTACCAAAACTCCCAACAGAAATTGAACGGGTTAACCGATTTTTTTCTATCTTTTTTAAATCGTCTCGTCATTATGTAATGAACCTAATGCAGCATATTAAAATTCAATTTCTGCATATTTTTACAATTATCAATTTCATTCAAGCGGCTCGAATCGTGTCACACTGCAACAATGAAAAGGCCGGATTAGTTACGACCGACCCCCTGGGTTCGAAAATCCTCAAAAAAGTTCACAGTATAATATCCTCATTTTCCTTTCTAATTCGGAGCGCCTGTTTTCAGTTCACCGTGGGTACTTTCCCGCCGGCGGATTGCTCGCTTTCAGGCGCAGAAATTAACCACATTTTCGATTAATTGAAAAAAAAAAAACAAGACCATTTTTCAAAAAACGGAGACTTTCTTTTTGTGTATTATGCCATTAAGATTATGGGGTTAAAATATTACATCGAACAATTCATCCGTGTAGGAGGAAACAGGGACAAACGAATACCTGGGCTAAAAATCAATCCTGACGAAGCGCCTTAAGGGTTTATGGTCACCACTTTTCTTCATGTCGGCACAACACATTAACTTCTGCTTTGAACGCATTGATAAATAAACGTTTTCACGTTTTGGATTAGGAGCATGGAGCATGGCAGCACTTCCTACCTTACATGATTGCTGGATGCTTTATAACTCTGGTTTCAGGGAAATAATGTTACTTCATTTCTCCAGCATGTTAAATAAAATGAATATATCAAACTTTTCCTTGAATATCACAGCTAATCAACCCATTGCTTTTTTCTGTAGGATAATCACGAATCATGTTATCATACAACGTTAACATTCCAAAACAAAAGTGAGACATGGGGCAAAATTCGTCAAATGTACCCGCCTAAAGACTTGTTGTCTCCGATGTTCTTAAAAGTCTGCGAAATTATTGTCCTAGTGAACCTCTTTTAATTCCCCTAAGAGAACGTTTCTAGTACGACGGGTTGACAGCATACAAGGGGCTCGAATTTTCAACATTTCACCGCGCACTCTGATACTCAATTAACCATACCTTCTACAAAAATTATCCAAATTAACTTTTTTATGGAGGTTTTGGAAACTTTTTTTCATCAGCTTTACGCTGAATGCAATAATTTTAGATAACAAAAATTATTGCAGCTTCACTTTTTAATTCTAAACATATTTTTTAGTTTTTCTCCAAGTGCGGCCGTTAATTTTTTTTCCAAAATTACGTTTAAGAGAAAGCTTGACTTTCTGCCTTAAATATGAGCCATGGTCGAAAGTGGGGCGAAAGAAATTGGTGGAGATATATAACACTTCTTGCGCGCGGTTTCTGCGTCGCAGTGCAGCTAGGCGCAACGATCACGACGTACCGTCTATTGCGGACTTATTTAATTGTACTTTTGATCATTTTTTCGTAAAACTGTTATTTTTGGTTCGAATGAAATTTAAAATTAAATTAAATTTATAATTCAGGGTGATTTTTTAGTGTGAGTCCCCTTCCCTCGTGAAAAAAAGACCAACTTAAGATCACAGTATAGGCAGGTATTTTCTTGTCCCAGCAATTTGAACCCCCAATATCCTATCATTATTAGGCTCATCACGAGTCAGGAGTCAGGACCATAACCATAATAACAGAAAAAGATGGCGAGATTGAGGGAGGGACAGAGTTCCATAAATATAACGGCAACTGGTTCAAGCCTCTAGATATCATAAATAATAATAAATCATCCCAGGTTCTTTAGGACTTTTAGGTATAGCTAGTCTGTTGATACCGACAGCTATCCTTATTTACGAAAGAGAGAGTGGTGTCTATTTCAATGCCCTAAAATTGATGCAGGTATAGGCTGAAAGGTAAAAGACCAGAAAAAGACCAAACGTGGTTTGAAACTGGTTTTAATGTGATCTTAAGTTAATCTTTCTTTTCAGGAGGGTTGCCTCTCACATCGAAAACTGAGTCAAATAATTCGCTTATATTACACTGTATGTGCACTTTTCGTTCTTCTTTGCCTCACCATTTTTTTCGGGAAAACATTACGTACTATGGATGATGAATATTTTCTCAACATGAGAGTCAATTCAGCAGAGGAAACGAAAGAGTGATATTTTTGTGCTCCAGGCACTGTGTTTTCTGATACGAATCTCCTCTTAAGTTATTGAGTAGTGATGGCGTGATTTTCTTTGGGACTAAAGAATACTCAAGATTCAACTAAATTTTTCTTAGCCCATTGATACAAGGCTTCAGCAGTCAAAATCGGATCTTTAGATGACGATTGTAGGTTAGCACGCACTGCGAGTCTTTTTAAATTTCCCCCAATACCACCACAAGGGCCTTTTCTTTAGGAACTTTAGTATTCTTTAGTCCCAAAGAAAATCACGCCATCACTACTCAAGAACTTAAGAGGAGATTCGCATTAGCAAAAACAGTGCCTGGAACACAAAAATATCACTCTTTCGTTCCCTCTGCTGAATTAACTCTCATGTTCAGAAATATTCATCATCAATAGTATGTGATGTTTTCCCGAAAAAACAGTGAGGCAAAGAAGAACGAGAAGTGCACATACAGTGTAATAAGCAAATTACTTGACTCAATTTTCGATGTAAGAGGCAAGGGGACTCACACTAAAAAATCACCATGAATTATAAATTTAATTTCATTTTTAATTTCGTTCAAGCCAAAAATGAAAGTTTTACGAACAAATGATAAAAAGTACAATTAAATAAGTCCGAAATAGACGGTACGATGTGATCGTCGCGCCTAGCTGCAGTGCGACGCAGAAACTGCGCGCAAGAAGTGTTATATATCTCCACCAATTTCTTTCGCCCCACTTTCGACCATGGCTCATTTCAAAGGGAGAAAGTCAAGCTTTCTTTTAAACATAATTTCGGACAAAAAAATACCGGCCGTGCTTGGAGAAAAACTCAAAAATATTATCAATATTATAAAATTAGGCTTGAATTATTATTTATATCTGAAATCATTGCCTTGGAAGTAAAGCTGATGAAAAAACCTTTCCAAAACTTACATAAAAAAGTTAATTCGGGTAAATTTTGTAGAAGTTATGGTTAATTGAGTATCAGCGTGCGCGGGGAAATGTTGAAAATTAGAGCCCCTGTATGCTGACAACCCGTCGTAATATATACGTTCTCTTAGGGGAATTAAAAGAGGTTCCCTATGATAATAATTTCGCGGACTATCAAGAAAATCGGAGACAAGTTTTCAGGCAGATACACTTGAAGAATTTTGCCCTACATTGTCGAATTGACGTACCTTGATTTTCACCGGGTTTGTAGCTATTCTTTTTGTTGAGATGAGTTTTTCATTATGCATGAAGCCGTGACATATTTTGTTATTGACAATTCACCCTGGTCTCTTACGAATTGGAGTTGACGTTTTGACTGGGAAGGGGCTACTTCGAGACAGAAGGTAACTTTGTCTTAACATTCTCACGCAATTCCTTGCGCTAGTAGGGGAGATCGGACTAGTTGGCCAACTATATACTTCTAACTTTTTACAAAGTGATTTATTTTACATCAATGATAATTGTGAATAAGTAAGAATTATGTTCTTGGCTACTTTTTGGAAAAACTTGAAAACTTAAAAAATATTACTGTAGTTATAAACAATAGTTCAAACAGTGACACAAAATTAGCCAACTAGCCCCGGGTTCGGGGCTAGTTGGCCAGGCATGTGAGGCTAGTGGTCCATGTTTGGGAAACTCATTTCACAAGAAAATATTCTATTTATTCAAAAAAAAAACTTTACTTACGAACTCAAAAACAATAGAATAACGTTTGGAGAACATTCAACAACAATACTACACAATCCTACTTCTTCATTGGTCTTATGTTCATTCTTTTTGTAGCCAATGTAGCTTTTTCTTCGACGCTTCTTCCATCTGTCTCTTCTTCGCGTCTTTTTTAGCTTTCATCGCGTCAATTTTAGCTTTCTTTGCGTATTTTTTAGCTAATAATTATTAATATTTTTTATTATAGTAAATATTAATATTTATTATAATAATAATTTTTAATAATTTTTATCATTATAATTATTTACATTTATATTATATTCATATGTATTTGCTAACATTTACTTATATCGGTCTTGCATAACTAATGCGCATATTTGTTATGTCATCCTGAATTGTGGCCTCTTTCGGAGCTTTTTTTTGTAAAAGCTACCACAGGGTTCGCATCCAGCCCCTTGACCCTGCCGTTGGGTGGCCCATTGTTCCGGCCGAGTCGAGTGCTAGCGCTACAAACTTTCTCAAGAACACAACAGCTTTACACTACGAACTCTGCAGTAGCTGAAATTGGGGCCCATCGTCTCCATACATTATTAGAAAGAGAAAGCGAGACATTAGAAAAAGAGAGACATTAGAAAAAGAAAGGAAAAGGAAAGACAGTTTAGGACTACATATTATGGAAAGGTTGATCGCAATTTGATCAATTTTAAAGTCATGTAACAAAGTTACAAGCACCCCGCTAAGATACGACCCTGTAGGCCTAGAACAAGGAGTGGGGAGAGGACTAACTTCCTGGTTCTAATACCCAAATCAGCGTCCTCAAATCTCAGTCTTGTGCTACCTGCACTGTATCCCGGTACTACCGAATTTTTTCGCCAATCCCTCACGTTTTCCCAACGACCACGCCGTGGTTTATCGCCAGCGAGACGAACCAGGAAAAGCCGACGAGATTCAACATCGATTGTGGGCCAACAGGACCCACCAACCCTGTAAGTTTGGTCAAATAAACCACCTCACAATTAATTTTTTTTTTTTTTTTGATTGACTTCACCCGCTTCTCGACTTTCCAAATCCTACCTTTCCTTTATTTTGCGAGATCCCTCACAAATTTAGCGACCTCCTTCAAAAAACCCACAATTCCCACCAAAAACTTCCTCCAAGTCGAGAAGAAGTCAACAAATGATGAACATGGAAAAATTCAAAAAATTGATTACTTGTGTGCCATAACTTTTCTATTATTTTGAATTGCTGGTGATGGAATATTTTTAAATGAAAAAATTGCAGGTGAAAATGTTTGATGAAAAATGATATTTTAGAAAAAGTGCGGGTAGAAATGTAATTAGCTGGAAAAAGTGCGGGTAGACTGTGATACATGTCCGTTAAAAATAGTTGGTATACTTCGCGTACTCGCAAGCTCTGCCGCTTTCAATAAAACAAAAATTACCCTGATAAAAAAAAACGCCTTGTGTGGATTCCATGTAGCTGGATTGCACAAGTGAGGGGTCTAAAAACAAAAACTAACTTAAAAACAAAAATTTCAGGTAGATAAAAATAAAAAGGAATATTGAAAAATAAAAGCGCAACAATGAAATTTAGTAATAGGAGAAAAGTAGAAAAATTTTGAAGAAAAAGATCGAAAGTTAGAAAAAGAAAGCGGCGTCAGTCACAAAATTTGGCGCGCGAATCACCGTTTGAGTGACGTAAGCCAAACAACGCCAAGCGTTCCCGCCCTCAGTGGATACTTCCGCTACGTGGTCAGGCCACGCGCAAACCAAAAGTAGTAAAAACCGAGACGCTCAACTGAGTGAACGTGCCGGTTTTTAATCAGCCATAGAAACCCCTGAGCTAGGCCGAATGGATTAGAAAGGAAAAGTCGAATGCGACTAAGATCGGGAAAAATAAAAATTATTCCGAAAATGGCAAACCCGGTAGAAAATGTAAGAGATAATAGGGGAAATGATATAATTCCAGAAATCATAATTGTAGAAAATAACGCACAAGCGAGTGCGAATAGTTTAGAAAATGAAAATATTGAGTCAATCGGTCCAAAACAATGATAGAACGGAAAATTTAGCAAGAAACCTAAAATTCGAATCAGTAACGGTTAAAGGAGAATTAGCTTGGGGGACGGTACAACCATATCAAAACACAGGTGCAATCTCAAGAACGAAAAGACAAACACAAACGCATACAGAAAATACGCCAAACCCACGCCGACATAACAGTGGTACCCAGCAAATACAAGCATTTGGTTTACTGTCTCCCAATACCGAAAATACGTTAGGCAATTGGAGAATAGAAAATGAGAACAGTAGCACTTTTGAAAGTCAGGAGTTAGAAAGAAATACGATAGATAGAGAAGTAGAAACAAAGAGAAAAGAACTCGAAAAGTTAGATAGAGACAAAAGACGTTTAGAATTGAGTAGTCTAGAAAAAGATGAAATACTTAGAAAAAAAAGAGAGAGGATAGATAGAGAAAGAGTAGAGAAAGCAAGAACAGGCCGCGAACGATTACGAATAGAGATAGAAAGGCAGGAAAAAGAAAACGAAAAAATAAATAATCAAACTTTTGAAATTTATTCATTTGTAGAGAATAACATTGAATTTTGGAATGGTGCAGAAGAATTAATCAATTTTGAAGAAAATAAAAGTGACAAAATTAAAATAAAGAACTTTCAGAAGATATTAAAAATTTAAATGATAAAATGGACAGAATTTTAAATTCAACACAAAATTTAACGGCTCAAAATAAAATAAGTAATAATACTGTTCGTTTTGAAGAAACAGAATTAAATTTTCATGAGCAAAGACCCGCATTAGCAGGTACAAGTAAAAGGATAATAAATAATAGAAGTAGCGGTCAAGGGGACAGATACTCGTTACTAAGACCGGTGGAAAAGCAATCAATTATAAGAAGATCAAACTTGCCTCTATTTGAAACGGACACCCAAAGTAGAATGGATAGAATTAGAGAGAGCGATAGGAAAAGAGAGGAGAAGAATGAAAATAATGCATATGAAATTCAAGCAACCCTTTTTCCATTTGGAATGATTCAAACGCCATGCCAAATAATGTCTAACTGGCCCATAAAATTTAAAAATAATACGGAAAACAGTCCTACTTATTTTCGGAATAGTTTACTTAGATTCAAACGAGGTTATAAATTAGTGAAATAGATATTTTAGAAAATTTAGATGCTGTTTTTGAAAAAGAAGCTTTAAGTTGGTTTCAGGTTAATAGAGAATTGGCAAAATTTGAACCATTTTATTGAAGATTTTAAAGATGCATATTTAAACGAAAGATATACTGAAATAATTAAAAATAAAATAAAATTCTGTAATCAGAAAAAAGGACAAAATATTCATGCTTTCGTAACAGAAATTAAAAAATTATTCGAAAAATTAATGCCGCAACCAAGCCTAGAATGGCAATTGCGAAAAGCTTATGAAAATTAGAGAATTGAATATAAAGTTTATATTGCTAGAAATGCATTTTCAAATTTTTCAGAATTGGGAATTTTAGGACGTGAATGGGAAATAGAATTGGCAAAGTCTAAAATTAGAGGTCAACAACTAAGTATTTTAGACAAAGATGACAGTAAAAATGATAAAAACAAAAAAAATACAGGAAATGAAGAAAATCAAAATAAATTCAAAAAAGATAATCAAAATAAAGATCAAAAACAGTTTAGACCGAGTTATCCAAACCAACAAAACAAACCACAATTCCAACCGAGATTTCCAAATGGAAATCCCAGATTTTTTAATCCAAGATTTAAAAATAACAATAATTATCAAAATAATTCAGGATTCCAAAAAAATTCGTGATTTAATAATAATTATAATAACTTTAGAAATCAGAATCCAGCTGGACAATTATTATATGCGATTAATTAGCTGTTAGGAAACACACAAACACAACAAACAAATAAGTCTCCGCAATTACCAGCGCTTTTATATAACGCGGAAGAGCATACTAATGAATCAGAAGACAAAAAAGACAATAAAGGACAAAATAAAAATACAAAAAATTCAAATTCTGAAAATAGTAGGGATAATAAAAGAGGTGAAATGAATCCAAGTCGACAGGATTTCATAGATCCACATTTAGTAAACCGAAATTCAAACTATAGATCACGAGAACCCATTATATGCTACAATTGCGGGAAAGTAGGCCACTTTCGACGTGATTGTTGGTATAATATAGACCAGGGAAACGCAAGCGGTGGTCATTAAAGACGGATAATAATCAACGAAATCAGAGACCGTCAGAATTACTTGATACAGACACAAACGACTCGGACGAAACAAGATTTCATATTATGATAGATTTCAAAGATCATGAATTTAGAGTGATAGTTGACACCGGTGCAACTCACTCATGCATAGGTGAAAAATTTATGAAAACAATACAAGGTTTAGAACATGAAATTAAAAAACCAAAAAATGATACACTAATGGTTGCAAATGGCCAGAAATTAAAAATTATAGGACAAGTCTTGATTCGAATCAAAGTAGGTCATACGGAAAAATACTTATGATTTAGACTGGTACCCAAATTAAGATCGATAGGAATAATAGGAACCGATATGATAGAAAGACTAGGTTTAAAAATGGATTACGAGAAAAAGATTGGGTGGTTACCAGAATTACCAAATATTAAGTATGCGATACAATCAAATATACGTAAAATGCAGGAACCGGTAATAAACGATACAGAGGAAAATAGAAGTAGGGATAATACGGAAATAAAATTAAATTTGGGAACTAAGATTATCCTGAGAAACCACGTGCGAGAGAAAGAGACAGATTTGCTACCGTGCGAAGTCTCTTCTCCTGTGTCGCCATACACCCCACCCCAAGCCCTTCTTACAGGTGATGCACGAGACTCGATCCCGCCAGCAACCCAGCCGGCACAGAGTGTACGGGGGCATGCAGCCCCACTCCCTAAACCCTGCAATACGAGTGATGCAACACTGGCACGAGCCAGCGTGGGCGTCGATAGATTAGATAAGCAGGCTAGTCAAAATAAAGAGATAGTAAGCAAGACGACAAACAAGAATAGGAATAAAATAAAGGCAGAGAGCAAAATAAATACGAATTTATATACGAGAAATAAAGATGGAAAATTAGAAAAGTAATTTAAAGATCCATTGGAATTTAATAAAGAGAAAAAGGATTCTGAATGGAGAACAGTTATAGATAAAACGAAGGAAAAAAATGATTCGACAGTAGAAAAATTATTCACAATTAGAAAGAGTAATTGGTATAATTTTAGAAATAATGCGGTATTAAATAATATTACACGCGTAAGAATAAAAAGGAAGACAAATTTAGAATTTTGGGAGGAAATTTCTGAAGGAATAGTAGAATTAAATGAGGCACAGCAAGTGCAATTAGAGAACCTGATTAAAAGAAAAGTAATAGATCAGGGAACAGAATTAAAACCGACACATTTAACTAGCCATAGAATAGATGATCCTTGAAAACAAGCATGTGAATTTTGCAGCATAAGCCGCAGGTGAATGATGCAATCACACGCCTATGGGCGCACGTGTATCACACGCTATTTTTTGCAACGCCCGTCCGAAAAAGTTGTTAGGAGGTGTTAACGAATAATACTAATTTTATATTGCATAGAGTGGAGTTTTTGAAAAAAAATTTGAAAAAAAATGTTCGAAAGAAATGTTCTGAAAAAAAATTGTGTGAAAAAATTTAGTGTAAAAAAATGTTTGGAAAAAAATTTTGTGGGAAAAATTGCTGAAAAAAAAAATTTGTAAAAAAAAAATTTTGAAAAAAATTTGTGTAAAAAAAAAAATTTGTGAAAAAAAATTTTGAAAAAAAAATTTGTTGAGAAAAATTGTTTGGAAAAAAAATTATTAAAAAAAAATTGCCGTTTAGGCTCTGTTGCCCCCTCCCCCCGGAGGGGGGGGGGGGGCTATGAAACCCTAAAAACAAAACTTCAATCATTAAAACATTTTCGCTCAGTGCAGGGTATGTGTAGCGGGCGTAAAGTTTTTGTTGGCCCGGCGACGGAGTGAGCATGCGCAAACGTCACTGGGCCAGAAGCAGCCACTTCACGCCTGCTTAACGTGCATGCAATGGCGCGTTTTCAAGGGGGGTTGGACAAAAATATTATTATGTATCCCCAAAAATAAGAGAATTTATGTATGAGGAATTAGATAGACTTTTACAAAAAAAAATAATAGAACCATCCAATAGGGACTGGTCAAATCCAATAGTCATGATAAAAAAACCAAATGGAAAATATAGATTTTGTTTAGATTTTAGAAAAGTAAATAAAATAACCAAGAAGGACTTGTACCCAATTCCTATAATGTCAGAAATTTTAGACACATTACGGTCGGCAAAATACATGTCCAAAATTGATCTTCGGTCAGCATATCACCAGATACCGCTGGACGAAGAATCAACACCAGTTACAGCTTTTATTGTTCCGGGCAAAGGAATGTATCAGTTTAAGAGAATGCCATTTGGATTAACAAATGCTCCTGCTACATTCCAGCGCCTGATGGACAAAATAATAACACCAGAATTAAAACCACATGTATTTTGTTATCTCGATGACATAATTATAGTTTCAAAAAATTTTGAAGAACATTTAAAGTATTTGGAAATTGTGTTAGATAAAATTAAAAATGTGGGTTTAACAATTGGATTGGACAAATGTGAATTTGGTTGTTCCGAAATAAAATATATAGGATTTAAAGTTAATGAAAGAGGTTTACAAGTAGATGAAGATAAAATTGAACCTGTTTTAAATTTTCCAAGACCAAAGACAGTTAAACAAATTCAAAGATTGAAAGGAATGGCTTCATGGTACAGAACATTTATTCCGAAATTTGCAGAAATTATAGAACCTCTGCAAAAGCTATTAAAAAAGGAAGTAAAGTGGGAATGGACTTACAAACAGGAACAGGCATTTACGACTATTAAACACCTACTAACAACAGCACCAATTCTTGCCTGCCCTGATTTTTTAAATAAATTCCAACTTGAAACCGATGCTAGCGATACAGGATTAGGAGCCGTATTAACACAAAATATAGATGATGAAAATGTCGTAATAGCGTTTGCAAGTAGAGTTCTTAATGGCGCAGAACGTGAATACTCTGCTTCAGAAAAAGAATGTTTAGCAGTAGTCTGGGTAATAAGAAAGTTTAGACCATAATTAGAGGGATGTTCATTTAAAGTTATTACAGATCATATTGCCTTAAAATGGCTTCATAATTTAAAAAATCCAACTGGCCGATTAGCAAGATGGGCTTTGGAATTATCAGAGTACGATTATGAAATAATGTATAGAAAAGGAAGTTTAAACCATGTCCCAGATGTGTTATCAAGGTCGAATAAAAACGAAATAAAAGTTTCTAGTGTGTTATCAAGCACCGTAGAAAATAACGAAAAAGATTTTAAAGAAATTGAGGATAATTGGTACAAAAGTAAAATGCTTCATGTTAAAAATAAGCTAGAAGAAAATCAAAATTGGAGAATACGCGATAATCAATTACATTTTTATAGACCCGACCCTTTAAAATCAAGCTTAAACTTATACAGCAACCCGTGGAAATTAACAATACCAAAAGAATTACAAGAACAAGTTTTAATTGAAAATCACGATAATAAACAAGCAGGTCATTTAAGTATGGAAAAAACTTATGCAAAAATTTCCGAACATTATTTTTGGCCCGGAATGTAATCGGAAACATTAAAATGCGTAAAAGAATGCGAAATTTGCCAAAGAATAAAACCAAAAGTAAATAATCAAATAGGTTAAATGGAAAAGAGAATAATTGAAGAACCGTGGACAGTGGTAGCATCTGATATGATGGGCCCACTACCGATGACAAAGTCAAGAAATCAATATATTCTAGTTTTCGTTGATATGCTTACTAAATGGGTAGAAATTATTCCGGTTAAAAATGTATTAGCATCAACAATTGAAAAAGAATTTCACAAACGCATAATTTCAAAATGGAGAACTCCTAGAATTTTATTTACAGATACCGGCAAAGAATACATAAATAAATTATTAATTTAACTAAAACGTTTGGTATAAGACATTCAAAAACCCCTAAATATAATGCACAAGCAAATCCAACCGAAAGATGCAACCGTTCAATTAAAACAGCAATAAAAGCGTATTTAGAGAAAGACCATAAAACATGGGATGAAAGTTTAGATGATTTACAATTTGCATTAAATACAAGTAAACATTCTTCAACTGGATTCACACCAGCTTTTTTAAATTTAGGTAGAGAACTCAAACCAATCCAAGCGTTAAATAAAGATTTAGGTAACAAAGGCGAAATTGAATTTCAAGAGTCCGAAAAATGGGCTGATAGAATGCGAAAGTGAAAAATAATTAGAGAAGAAGTAGTTAAAAATGTAGATACCGCAAATGAAACGCAATCTAGATATTACAATCTCAGACATAGGCCAATAAGTTTTGAAATTGGCGAGCAAGTTTTAAAAAGTAAAAAAATTTTATCAAATAAAGGGGAAGGAATAGCTAAGAAATTAAATAAAAATTTCGAAGGACCATTTTTTATTAAAGCAAAAATTTCACCAACAATTTACGAAATAAAGACAAAGAATGGAAAATCATTAGATAATTGGAAAGTTAAAGATATTAAGAAATTCAACATTAGAAAATAGATTTGAAACTGGTTTTCATTGAAATGGCATGCATGTAAATGATTTGAATTTTCACACCACTGATACGGACAAAAATGACAGAAACACTTACACCTACAAAAGACAGAAAAAACCTTTATTTTCAGAACAATGACCTCAAGATTGGCAGTAAAATGCCCGAATTGCCGTGCAGAGTTGCTGGGACAGAAAGCGCTCCTAAACCACGTCTGCAAACCATGGTGGCAAATAGGCCAACCTCCACTCACTAAAACTGAGGAGGAAAAGAAAAAAAGAAGGGATGAAGAAGAGCGGATTAAAAAAGGAAGAATGGAAAAAGGAATGCAAGAGGAGATTAAAAAAATCAGGGAGTTTGAATTAAGAAAAATAGCAAGAGGAGACAGGGAAGAAGGACGGGAGATTGACAAAGCTAGAGCAAGAAATGAAGGAAAAATACATAATGAAAAGGTCGCTGAGTTAGTAGCAACGGAAAGACTTAAATGGGGACTACTTTCAAGAGAAGATTGGTAAGGGATGCAGAAATGGAAAAATAAGACGAGGAGAAGGAGAAGAAGAAGGAAATGGAATAAAGAGTTCGAAGAAAGGATGAAGAAGCAAGAAGAAGAATGAAGAAATTTTAAAAAATTAAATTATAAAAGCTTAGTAATTAGCAGTTGATAATAAAACATTTTTTGTTCCTACTGAATCACATACACAACAGAAGAACGTACTCGAAACCCACACAACAGATGAAAATTAAAATGGATTTTTATTATTTTATTTTTATAATGACAAAATTTCAATTGCGATTAAAATAATTTTATCGAAGGAAACATAAATAACACAAAGAAAATAAAGTAAATACGGCTATAAGAGGCCAAGATAGAATTTCGATCAAAGTAAAGTAAAATTTAGATATAAGTTACTTTTCAGCAGGACGTAACAAGGAAAGCGGAATAGCGGAAGAAGACATCAATTGGGATAGAGAAGATTGAAATAAAAAATTAATAACTATACAAAATATTGAAAATTGAGACTTGAAAATTTTCATAAAGTTAAAATATGATAGAAGGTCGAATTAAGAGAAAATTAGCATTTTGTTTTTTATTTTTTTCATTTTTTGAGTAGTAGGAATTTTCTTTAATTTGTTTCAGCAAGAAAAAGATGGAAGACATCAAGGTATGGAAATGTCGTCACTGCGAGAGGATGGTTCCAGTGGAAATTTACATTTTTCATGACACCTATTGCAATGAAATGTCGAATCGGATCAAAAATTACCACACCATTCCGGATTGGACAAGAACAAAATACATCAAAGGTGATTGGGTGGAAATAAACAAAAGATATAAGGACATTTTGAAGGTATCGATCGAGACAGGGGAACTGATGGTGGAAGAAGACAGTCAGATGATCGAAGAGAAAAATGAAGACGATTCATATATAATATTGGACATAACGGAGGAAGAATCATTACTGACATTTGGCGAGGAACTGGATAGGTGCGAGGAATTATTAAAACACTGAACCTTGTCCCAAACAGAGGGGGGGAGGTTGTAACAAAGTTACAAGCACCCCGCTAAGATACGACCCTGTAGGCCTAGAACCAGGAGTGGGGAGAGGACTAACTTCCTGGTTCTAATACCCAAATCAGCGTCCTCAAATCTCAGTCTTGTGCTACCTGCACTGTATCCCGGTACTACCGAATTTTTTCGCAAATCCCTCACGTTTTCCCAACGACCACGCCGTGGTTTATCGCCAGCGAGACGAACCAGGTTCATCTTGACGCCTTTGGTGCGATACCATCTTCATCCTGTTCTCGGGGAAAAGCCGACCAGATTTAATATCGATTGTGGACTAACAGGACCCACCAACCCTGTAAATTTGGTCAAATAAACCACCTCACAATTAATTTTCTTTTTTTTTATTGACTTCACCCGCTTCTCGACGTTCCAAATCCTACCTTTCCTTTAATTTGCGAGATCCCTCACAGTCAGACTTGAAGATTATAAATAATTTTGGTTAATTAGATCAGTACTAAAAACCTTTAATTATAGGCGACTAGCAGGCATGCCTAAGCTAGGAGAAATTCCCGACCGAAACACGAGGGGAGCTTCCACAGTTCCACCTCCATTTCTACTGCAGAGGTGGATTAGTTCTAGAGTCGTGCTGTGATCTCTCGTCTAGTGACGTCGCGTAACCTTGCAGATACGAAATATATGTACGGGTTCTTAGGGCGACTAACTTTTCAATATGAAATTTTATCACCAACTAGAATTTTAATTATTTTATTTCAGTATGATTACGTGTTTTTTTCTGTTGTACATTATTGAATATTTTAATATCACAGTTCTGTACAATGTGCACAAATGTTGAATGATACCTTTTTGAGTTTGACAATATATCAACATTATGCACAAGGTAGAAAGATAAGTTATAGAAATGTATTGTAATTATAAAATATAAATCGTAATTAGAGTTTCCAAAGGAACACTAAAGTAATATTCGTTGAATATATCATAATAACTTTTTTTATATTCGAAATACAACAAACAATATGGGTAACCAACAAATACCTTGATTTAGCTTTATATTTTCTAATCATATCTGATTTCTGTAACTTGTATTTCTACCTTTTGCATAACTTCAATATACTGTTGTACTTCAAAAAGTATCATTCAACATTCGTGTACATTAAAACAAAATAAGATATTAAAATATTCAATAAAGTACAGCTACAAAAAAAACTTTATAAACATTCCTTTTCAATTATGTTCATTGAAAATAAATGTCAAAATAATGAAATGAAATAATTAAAACTCTAGTTGCTATTATTATTATTATACCATTAAGCCATTTCCCTTTCGGGGTAGGCGTGACTTGCTCGGTTGGAAAGTAGTGAAATAGGTATATAGGTATGAGGTAGATCGGTATATGAGTATAGGGCAGATGGGTATATAGGTGTTAGGTATAGATGATTTAGATTGATCTGGAGTTCTCGTGCTATTTATATAAATAACACGTTCACTCCGCAACACTGCTCCGACCCAGGTTGCTGATCAATCTCTCTAGCGATCACCCCAAGTGAGGAGCCTCACAAAATTGTTATGTATGGTTCCCCACTTGGGCCCATTAGTATCCAAGGTCTTTGTTTCAGGCATCATTCACTCTATTGTCACTCTGTTTATAAACTATTTGTCGCCACACATTTCTGTCCTGGCATACTACTCTAGCTTCATTCACGTCCATGCATTTTTTCATGCAGGCTCTTGTATTTCTATGGCTTCTTATGTCTCTTCGTATTAGTGTCCCATTCACAGATTCTAACCATTCTTTCGGCGGTCTACCTCTGGGCATTCTGCCATTTACTTTACCTTTATGCACTTGCTTGGTCAGTCGTTCATCTTCCATTCTTTCAAGATGTCCGAACCACCTTAGCTGATTTCTTTCCCATATGTCAACTAGTGTCTCCCCTGTACCACATTCTTTGAGGATTGTCTCGTTTCGTACTTTGTCCATCAGTGTTTTCCCGCATATTATGCGCAGAGGTTTCATGCCGACCGCGTTGATTTTACTCCTGTCCTTTTCTTGACAGGTCCATGTCTCGCTACCGTATAGTACAGTTGGTACGAAAATAGAGTTATGTATGGCCATTTTAGCTTTTTTTGATATGTTTTTATTTGTGAGGATGGACCCTGCTCTACCGATAACCTGCTTACTCTTATTTATGCGCCTATCTAATTCCCCATCCATTTTTCCGTCGTTAGTGAATAGACTACCTAGATATACATACTTGTCAACTTGTTCTAATCTCTCATCATTTAGAACAATGTTGCATATTGTTTTCTCACTTTTTCCCTCAAACACCATGACTTTCGTTTTATTCACGTTAATTTTGAGGTCCATGTTCTTCATGCTTGTATTAAGTTTATTCAACATTCTTTGCAAGTCTTCGACTGATTCTGCCATAACAATCTTGTCATCTGCGAAAGCCAACCCACGTACCTTGACGGTTTCGAGATCTACACCTGTTTCGTCGAAGAGGGCAGTTCTTAGACACTTATCCATGAATATGATAAAAATCCACGAGGACATAACGCATCCTTGCTTCACACCTTGCATAATATCGAACCAGTCACTCAGTTTCCCATTTACCCTTACACTCGCTTTGCTACCTGTATATATTGTTTTTATTGCTTGTAGGAGCCCTCCATTCACTCCATACTATTTAAGGACTTCCCAAAGTTTACTTCTATTTACCGTGTCGAATGCTTTTTCTAGGTCAATAAATGCACAGAAAACTTTCTTTCCTAATCTCAAGCTTTTTTCTGTGATCTGTCTTAGGCTAAATATCTGATCTGTACATGATCTTCCTGGCATAAATCCACTTTGGACATCCCATATCTTCTCTTCTGTAATTTCCATTACCCTACGAATAAGTATTTTTGAGTATATTTTACTCACGGTACTTAGTAGGCTGATCTCTGTAATTACTGCAGTTGCTTTTATCTCCCTTTTCTTATTTATTGGTACAATAATCGCCTTTTTCCAATCGTCTGGGACTTCTCCTGTCTCGAAACATAAATTTATTAATTCGCACAACCTGTGAGGTATGTACTCGCCATCGTATTTAAGCATTTCAGCGCTAATATTGTCCATACCCGCATTACCGTTTTTCAAGTTCTTAATTATATCTCTGACCTCAGTGACACAGACTTTTTCAATTGGGTTTTCTAATGCATTATGCTCTATGTCGCAGTTTTGTTGCCCTATATCTTCACCTCCTAATAGTTAAAATTTTATATTCAAGAGTTAGTCACCCCGAAGCACCCCTTACAGATATTTCGTATCTAAGGGCTAGGCGATGTCACCAGTCGAGAGATCACGACAAGACTCCACTAATGCTTCACATGGTCATGAGAAATGGAGGTGAAAGCGCACCATGTGTTTCGATCGGGAATTTCTCCTAGCTGAGCATTTCCGGAATAGAGGAATATTTTTTTAGAACTATATTCGTTGTTTTTAGTACTTCCAGATTAAAAGTGTACAACACACTGTTAGTCTAAACTTCTCATCTTTAAGCCTAAACTTAAAATTGATCGAATGTTAATTCCCCTTGCCATAATATCTTTTTCTGTTGTATCTTTATCTTTCTAATGTATTGAGACATTGGGCCTCCTATTTCAGCTACTACAGAGTTCGTACTGGAAAGCTGTTGTCTTCTTGTGGAAGACTGTACCGCCAGCACTCGACTCGGCTGGAACAATAGAACGCCAAACGGCAGGGTCAATGGGCTGGAAAATGACCCTGTGGTAACTTTTACCTACTTTTTGTTATTTCATAGTTTCCGGTATGGGCGCATCATGGAAAATTAAAATCTTTGGCCGCTTATATATTATTTTTATTATTGTACTATTAAAACCTGTTAATAATAAATTATATATCAAATATAAAATATATATCTATAAAATAAATATTAATCCCATTAAGCCCTTTCGGGGTAAGGGGGGGGGATTCTATTTTCAGATTAATCTAGAATTCCCGTGTTTATTTAAATAACACGTTCGTTGCGCAAAAGTGTTCCGACCCAGGTCGCTGATAAATCTCTCTAGCAAGCACCCCAGCTGAAGAGCTTCACAAAGCCATTATGTAAAGCTCTCCACTCAGGCCCATTATTATTCAAGGTTTTTCGCTTCAGGCGTCATTCACTCCACTGACACTCTTCATCATGCATTTGTTATAAACTATTTGTCGCCTCACAGCCTCACAGCCTCACATCCTGTGGGGATTATAAGTATGAGTTCTTCATTGTATTACTAACCTCATGCTCTGCTCAAGGTGTACAAGTGGATAATTTTATGCCTTAACCAATTATTTGTAATAAACAAGCCCTCTTCTAAGCATAAGCTAATCAATCAGTCTCCGTCACCCTTTGTTTTTGGATCTTCAAATTTACCAAGCATCCTCTCCATACCCTCGCGTTGGACTGCAATCCATCCATTCATATCCCCTAGTAAAATCCTTTCACCATCAGCTAGGGCGTAACAGACTATGGTAAACAGTCTTCTGATTCTCACTTTAATTCTAACCCAAAACAATCTGGGGGATACAAATTCATTCTTCTTGACACGCTGTTTTGCTCTCTGATTCATTATCAGACCGACTCCTTGAAAACCGTATGATTCGCTATCTACTCCTGACCATAGTTCGAGCTGGTTACGTACCAAGGATAAATTCGCCTTCCGAGAGCCTAACCGTGGGAGTCGAAGCCGATTTTGAGAAGACTCGATAATGTGTCAGCGATCTTCTTGTGCTGGAGGCACCTACAGGGGAATCACGTTCGATGGTAACTGGACGATTTCGAGTAATGAGCACACACACATACACACACACACACATAACACACCGGGCAGTGCTTCACATCTGTGTATCTAACTGATGACCTCAGAGGGATCGCTCCGTCCACCCGAGTCTGACCGTATTTTCCATCTGCGGCCTGCTAGGGAGGCCGCCGAATAGCAAAATGGGTGAGGATCACTTTGACAGTTAGAAAGTAGGACGACATTTACTTTGCGATAGGTACGCCTGGTATCTGAGACGTATATTCTCAGAACGTTGCTAACAACGAAACCCACCGAGAATTATTATTTTCGTTCTGTCTTTTACACGTTCCGAGTCACATCAACAATTTATATTCAGTTTCAGACATATTTGTAACTTTTTTGCGGAGGCCAAAATTCTAGGAAAAATGATGAACATTCATGGACTTAATATAAATAATACAAGATTTAAAATGTTCACTTGCAAAAAAAAAACAAGCACCACTAGTTACAAAGATATTGAACAAGATCAAAAATAGTGAAGATCTCGACGACCATCACTTTTTGCGTTAATTTAATTTTTCATGACAAATCTTTAAATAAATGTGTTAATTAGGGGATGCTAGGGGAGCAATTGAAAAATAATGAAAGAATGGATACAAAAAATGGCAAAATGGAGGTACAAGAGAAGTGAATGAAAAAGGAAACGGAAGTTGCTTAAATTGGAAGCGTAAAGATTTGTAAGTAATGCTAATGTAATAGCATAAGTAAATTAAGATGCGTTTGCGTTACCGCTCTCTCTCTCTCGCTTGCACTCTCGCTTTCGATCACTCGCTCACTCGTTCGCTAACACGTCCCAAATCGCGCCATCGTCAAAAATAGATTTAAGGCGTTAGATATAAGATTATATGTAAAGAAGATCTCGACGACCATCACTTTTTGCGTTAATTTAATTTTTCATGACAAATCTTTAAATAAATGTGTTAATGATGTTCACAGTTCATTTTGATTACAATAATTGCCCAGATAACAAACGTACCTGGACCATAACCTGCCCGATGATCGTCGACCGTGTGCCTGCTATAAAGCATCGCATGGTCGGTAAATGTGCAGGAGACCGACGTGCGTGCAGAACAGCTTGAATATGGCTGACAAGTGGCCGGCATGTTAGATGCCCGACTGTCAGACGAGCGTAATAGCCAGCAATAGCGGACACATTCAGATACTCAGGTGCCTCACAGCAGTCCTGTCAATCGGACCGCGTACCGGCACATACACCAGCCACAGGCGGACATTTTGTTATCTGGGTGCTTTCTTTGGAAAATTCAGTTTCGAATTAGCTATTCATGAATAGATTTTCTCTTTTTTATGCAGATATCGAATTTCAAGCGCAACAAGGTGCAAAAGTTACATTATCCTGTTTTAAAGCGAATAAATTTGCAGCCACTGCAGCTATTATAGTTGATTGTGTACCAAGGGTGTAATGAAGGATCTTTGACGACGACGAGTCAATAACGTGAAATCGGCTACATGTATGATACCAATCAAGATGTTCGCCCTGGAGCCACATTCACTTCGATCTACTTTATCCTTGGAATTCAATTTACGACCGGAGAAGCGAGCGTAAAATTCTATGTCACCGGCCTCAAATCAACCACATTTCACCTGCTTCCCACGCATACGAAGTTACGTTTTCAAAGGGGATCCGACAAACAAGATTTTTAGGTATGATTTCAAAGCTAGTGATCTAGATTTTCCATTTAAAGTGTTTTACATTTTTTAAATACTATTTCTAAAACGTGAGGTTACTCAAACATTTTACTTTTTATTTATTTTACCCGAGAACTAGTTGAACAAAAAAATATAATAATAATAATATATCTCTACCGAAGGTGTTCTCGCGTTATCGTCACAGTAGTATTTGAGCTTTCCTCTCATTAATTTGACGGCTATGTTGGCTGTGGCATTGCTACTGACGATGGGGCGCCCCTGGAGCCACCGCTGGGGGCCACAGTACGTGGGACGATGGTGATGGTGAGCTGCGAGATGGTCAGGCAGATCTCACTAATCAAACAGCTGCCCAGCAAGAACATCTGCGACATACAGTAAACAGTGAAACACCAACTGTGCCTGCTGAGGACAAATAGAAATACCGTGGTACAGCATCAAGTGGGATACCACAATGAATGAGGAATTCGTGCATCTCTATTATGAAACTGCGAAATTTTAAATCCCACAAGAAAAGAAATACAATTTTAGAACGAAATTTGCTGCAAAGTATCCTCGAATAGAGAAAGTCGCACTAAGAGATCATAGCGCTCAGGTGAAGGACATCAGGCCTAAGTTACTCATCTCAGAAGATCGAGCAATGGAGATTAAACAGCAGGTTGATTTGGCGTGAAAAAACGACGGCAATGAACATCATTTAGAGGAAACTGCGTCACATGAACAACCAGAGGGAAGTGATATTCTTCCTCAACCTGTTGATGTTCCAGCACCACCAGAACCTTCAGAGGTAGATGGGCTAATATAACAAGAGCCAGAAGCAGAGGTTCAACAACCAAGACGAAAATTAAAATGGACAGACCATATAAACAGAGACGTAATGCGCTTTTATTTTTTGGCAAAGAAAAGTGGGCAAAGTGAAAGAAGAGAACATCATCGAGTCTTCTTACTTAAGTATCCAGAACTAGCCACAAGAATAAATGTGCAGAATCCAGCAGATCAAAAACGCTCAATATCTGTAAACATATTGCTTTCGGCTGTTGAGATAGCTGCCATCGGAATGGAAGTAGAACAATAGCTTCCAATTAATGAAGTTCCCTTGGAAGATGTGGACAACGAAGACCTGATTGAAGCTGAAGGCGTAGGTGCTAGGGATAATGAACATCATTACCGAATTCACTAGAACCACATCCGGACATTAATAACATTGATTCAAACATCGAAATCCCAGAGAAACTACAGCACCTTGAAAGGAATTTTGGAAAACGAAGATTACATCCTATATTGGGTTATTACTATCTAGACGGACTCTTAGATCCGAGTCAATCATCCGACATCATGATGTGAGAAAAAAAGGTGGAAGAGTCTACATCATCATCAACATTGCTTGTCCACTTAACCGAAATTTGCAGGCAACCTATACAACCAAGATCCACAAGTATCGCGAGCTAAGGCATGAAGTAAAGACAATATGGAGGAATGTGAAACATGCACTGAACATCTTCAACATTTAGGAGTCAGTAGGGTACTGGCAGCAGCTCGGAATGCGGTTTTGTTGAACACCTGTCCCATTGTGAGTGATGGTAGCTCACTTGACTTAGTCTTCTTTATTCATAATGTGTCCCCTAAGGGTTTACATGACTTCCATTTCTCGCAACACTTCCTTCTACATGGTTCATAAAATCTTATCCTTACTATTTACAATTATTTACACCTATTTACATATAATCTTATATCTAACGCCTTAAATCTATTTTTGACGATGGCGCGATTTGGGACGTGTTAGCGAACGAGTGAGCGAGTGATCGAAAGCGAGAGTGCAAGCGACATCTTACAATTCTTACAATTATCATCGACATATATAACCAGGGTATTTGTCACGATAATTTCAGCCAAAGTTACCTTCTGTTACCTTCCCGTGCATACAAAAGTACCAGTGGCAAATCGGTTAATTGTAAAAAATGTACCCTTACGTTTTCTCAAGTGAACAAGCATATTGCACTTGTTTTTGGACTCCGAATTAGGACTCGTGAGTTCGATGTTTTTAAGTAAAAAACATTTAACAAAACCTAATTTTTCCACTTGAAAATAATTGAGTGTAGAGGAAAATGTTACATTGAATATAACTAGACTTTCTGAAGACCTATAAATTACTTACAAGAGTGCTTAATGGAAAATTAACACTTCATAAGGTAAACAAACAAAACAAAAAGTTATTTTTTTATTGTACAAATCAATTTAACATTTGACTTGATAACAACGAGGAATGTTGTTTTTTTTACGAAAATGATACATCTAAATAAGGCGTACATGTTTTGTACATAATATTTTTCTCTGAAGCTCATACTGTTCAGAATATAATTAGTTCTTTGGATCAAACCCACAAATAATTAACAATGCTTTCTTTTACGGTTAATTTTATTCAAAAATAATGGTTAAATCAAAAAATATTCTCTACGAAAAACATATATTTTAATTGAATTTAGAATTTTTTCATAACAGTTCATCATCGAAGAACAATATTTTTCGAAATAACTGGTAAAAATTATAAATATAATTACAAAAATAAATTTTTCACGTGGGGCAATGAATTCCTTCCAGGCTTTTTGTTCGAAGTACATAGGATACATTTACGCATTTCGGTACCGAATGCGTACCAAAAAAATCTAGCTATTCGTACAGAAATCTCGGCATATATAGCCACAGCCTTAATTTAATCAAAAACGACTTTATTAAACAACTGAATACTCTAATAAAGCAAAGGTTTGACTGGGTCAAAATGGTACGTAACTCTTATTTCGTATAACATAATTTACAGATTCATGCAAAAGTGAGATCGGTAAACTTAAACATCTTAAATTGGCAGCTATTTGGATTTTCTTGAAGTTCATTAATTTCATATCGAATTTTTAAGAACGAATAAATGCTACAAAAAATAAGAATAAAAAAAAATATAAAAAATAATGAAAGGAAAAATCGCAGAAAAAAACAGGAAAAGAAAAAAAAGAATAATTATTTTTAGTTTATGGAATGCTCATTTGTTAATTTTTTTCTAAAAGTCCTCACAAGGTTTTGATTGAAAAAATGTATTCTATATTTGTTAGGGTTTCGCATCATCTAATATTTAAAAAAAATCTTCAGCCAAATACTTGGCATGGTGGTGCGAGAATTTGTTTGAAATTTGAAAACATGTCTTTGGAATTATCCATATTATAAACAAGAATCGTTCCCTCCTCCAACTTTAACAGAAGAAAAAAAAATTATTTTTGTCATTTTGTCTTATTCTTGTCAAGGGTTTATTTGAGAAATATCATAAATTGTAACGCAAACGCATCTTAATTTACTTATGCTATTACATTAGCATTACTTACAAATCTTTACGCTTCCAATTTAAGCAACTTCCGTTTCCTTTTTCATTCACTTCTCTTGTACCTCCATTTTTCCATTTTTTGTATCCATTCTTTCATTATTTTTCAATTGCTCCCCTAGCATCCTCTAACTCCTTCATCCACTCTTCCCCCAAACCATCCTCCCCTAAACTACTTACCAAATTCTCTTGCCAGCTTCCTTTATGTCCTGTTATCTTTCTTTTCCCAATACATACTTGCCCTTACCTCGTTTCCCAATCTAAATCTTGCTATTCTTGTCCATCTTTTCTCTCCCCATCCCTTTTCTAAATACTTTGGTACTCCTTCCTTTTTTATCATCTTATACCATATATTATATTTTGATTCCTCAATCATCCCCCATCTTTCTATTAATTGTCTTTCTCTCTCCCTTTTTTCCACTTCTTCATAGTTGACTTCAGTCGCGTCTTCTATATCTATAGCCTTAAAGAACTCCCTCCTTTCTTCCTTCCATCCCGTTAATTCAATCGCCCTCCCTCTCCTTTCTTCTACCTCCATCAAACACTTTCTCGCTAACTCCCCTCCCTATCCCTCCCTCAACTTCGTCTCAAAATTCCATGCCCTCTTTCCCGGCCTATTACTTAATTTATCCCCTTGCGCTTCTTCTCTCACCATATATCCCGGCGTCCTCCAGTCTACCCCTAGCGTCCACCTTATATATCTTTCTTGTAAACTTTCGATCTCTTTCCTTTCTTTCCATCCCCATATCTCTGCCCCATAACCTAATACCGGCCATACCAGCGTATCAAATAGCCACATTCCCCTTCTCCAATTTTTTTTTAAATCTTCTTTTTCCTATTCTCCATATCTGTTTTATTACCCCTGCTGCTTTTTTTATCCTTTCTCTTATATGAGCTCTATGATCTCCATTTGCTTGCAAGTTATATCCCAAATACTTGAACTCTTTTACTTCTTCTAATTTTTTTCCCTTCCATCTCCCCGTCCATTCTTTCTTTCTTCCCTCTCCTTTTCTAAACCTCATTATCTTTGTCTTTTCTACATTTAAATTCAACTTTTTTCCATCTAAATATTTCTCTAATCCGGTAATTAAGCCCGCCATCCCTTCTTCATCCTCTGCCATCAACACTATATCGTCTGCGTATGCCAGTGTATATATCTTTTCGTTCCCTATCCTAACTCCTCCCCTCCCTTTTCTCTGCATTTCTTCATCCAACTCCCAGTTCCTCTCCTACCTTTACCTTGCGTTTTGTCTCTCTAAAAATTTCCGATACTCTCTTTATTAATCCCTCTCTTATCCCCCTTTTCACCATAACTTTCTCTATCTCGCCTCGGTTCAATGAGTCCACGAACACTGCTATCATTGCCCCTTTCTCCCTTTTTAATCCTCTTATTTACTAAGTAATTCAGAACATATATATTATCCATTACCCCCATCCCTTTTCTAAACCCTGTCTGATTCGGTGGCTCTATCTTTTTCTCCATAACTTCTTTTTTTAACCTCTCCGACTAAACAGTCACATATACTTTATACAGCGTTGGCATTAGTGTCACTCCTCTATAATCTTTAACCTCCTCCCCTTTGCCTTTCTTCACAATTGGTATCACTACTCCTTCTTTCCATAACTCTGGCCACCCCTCTCCTCTCCATAATCTATTGCACATTATCCATGCCCATTCCTTTAATTCTGTCCCCCCGTATTTCCATACTTTATTTGGAATCTTATCTATATCAGGGGCCTTTCCATCTTTCATCATCCCTAATACCTTGACTATTTCCTCTCTTGTAATGTCCTCCTACTCATCTGTTTCCCTACCATCTCTTCCTCCTTTCCGAACTTTCCTCTCTACCCCTCCTAGTAATTCCATAAAATATTTTCTCCATTCTATCATCTCAATATCCTGGTTTACTCTTTTCCTACTTCTTCTCTCTTTATTTACCACCTTCCAATCTTCTTCCTCTGTCCTAGCCTTCTCTGATTCTTCTTCAAACCTTTTATTTTCCTTCTCTTTTTTTTTTTTGATCACACAACTCAGTATACTCCTTCTTTCTTCTCCTATATTCTTCTCCACTACTTGTCCCTTTTCTCCATTTTATTAATACACTTCTCACTTCCTTCTTCTTCTGTTTACAATCCTCATCCCATCCACTTCTATCCCCTCCTTCACCAAGTTCTTTTTTGCTTGTGCACTCTAATGCTCCTTTTATTTCTCCTACCATTATTTCCATTTCCTCTTTTACATTTCCTTCTCCCATTTTGATATTCCTGACTTTTTCTTTAAACTGTTCTTTACCTTCCATTGACCTATCCCCTCTTCCTGCTCTTTTTACTTTTGCTTCCTTTTTAAACCTTTTTGTTATTACTCATTTCTCCCTCTACCGTCACTATTATGGGAAAGTGATCCAAATCTATATAGTCCCCCACCTCTAGTGTCTTAACCTTCTCTCTTACTTCGTCGTCCACTACCACATAATAAATTACCGTTCCCTTCTTTCCTCCTGAACGTGCATATTCCCCTTCCTCATCCCCCTCTATACTTCCGTTTAGGATGAACCATCTCATCTCCCCTAGACTCTTCAACGCCTTCTTTCCCTCCCCATTCAGTATCTTGTCTTTGGATTTTCTTCCTCGCTCTCCGTCCTATTCCCTTCCTCCTCTATCTCCTGTTCTCGCATTAAAATCACCTCCTATTATGAGCCTACACTCTTGCTTATTTTTTTCCATCAGTTCTCTCATCTCCTCTGATTTCTCCTGCATATCAACGTTCACATAAACCCCCACTATCTTCCACCTCTCTCCTCCCATATTTACCTCTTCTACTATTAATCCTTCTTTATGTTCTTTCGACTCTTTTTTTATCATTCTCTGTTATACGTTCGTTCCTTACTTCCATCACCATTCCTCCCATTGCTCTGCCCTTTTTATTCTTCCTCTTTGCATTTTGAACCTGCCATTTGTAACCTCTTGGTAATCTTCCCCTTACTCTTTCCCATCCCTATTCATCTAGCCACGTCTCCGTCATTACTACTACATCCCATTGTGTCAAATTTCTCATAAACTCCCTATCCTTTCTTTCTAAGCCTGCTATATTCCAGTAGCATGTCCTCCAATCTTCCCTATTTTCGTTTCTTGTCTCTTTTTTTCTCACTATTTCTTATTTCTTTACCTCCCGTTCCTTTCTCTCCTAGTTTCCCGATACCTCATATTTTACTAACTCTCCCCTGTCCTCGTCCCAATTCCACCATGCACCTTCTATCTGTATTCTCCCATACTTAACCCATGTTCTTTCTCCCTTTTTTCTTTCCTCTTCCGCTATTTTCCTTAACTTATACTGCATGTTCCTTTCTGCCCATGTCAAATCATCCTCTATTCTCTCCGAGCTTCCATATAACCCCCTCCTGTTTGACATCACTTCCCTCTTATATTACCATTTCTTCAGTTTGACTAGTACCATTCTCTCATCTCTTCGCTCTTCCCTTCCTACACTTCGCACTTCCTCTATCTCTACCTTAGCATCAATCCTTTTTAGTACTTCTTCCACTCCTTCCCTCAGCCCCTTCCCCTCCAATCTTAGACCCTTTATCACTATGTTTCTTTTTCTTTCTTCTCTCTCTTTCCTTTCTATTCTTTGTTCTATTTCTCTCAGCCTTTCCTTCTCCTTATTCCCACTCTCCCCACCTCCAAACACACGGTTAGAACTTTCAATGTTTTTTATTCTAACTTCCAACTCATCTACCTTTTTATTAGGCTCTTCCTTCTTTTCTGACCTCTGCTCCAACATCTGCATCCTTTTCTCTAGCTTTTCCCTGACTTCTTCCCATTCCCTCATTTCTTTCCTAAGTTCGGTCATTTCCTGTATAATTTCTTTCCTTATTTCCTCCACCCTCTTCTCCTGTCTTTCTTCATACATTTCTATTACTTCTATCATCATTTCCCGCGTTTCTTTTAATCTTTGCATTTCCATCGGATCTTTAGCCCTTATTTTTCTCATCCTTCTCTACAAAACTATGTTTTTCCGGCGGCGTTCTGTACATTTTTGGATTTTTCAAGCTTAACCCTATATCTTCCTTGTCTTCACTGCTTCCCCTCTCCTCTCTCGTACTTTTGATAAATGCCTCAATCAACCTCACGCTCGTCGCCCTCAATCTATCCTTTTCTACAGTTTCCTATGCTTTCCCGTTGCCCTCCTTTCTTTGTTCTCCCCTTTCGGTGTACTGAAAACTTCCTGATCTGAATCCCTGCTTTCCTTGATAGTATTCGCTCCGCTAGCCATGAATCCAATTAAAACGATCCCGCCTTCTATCGCTCTCTGTCTCCATCTACCGTCGCATCTACCTGCCTTACCTTTCTCCTTCTCTATCCTGCCCTGCTAAGACACGCTACGACCAACCTGGTCCTCCCACCCTGTCACAAACCTTAAACCCACCTAACCTCAACTTCCACACAAATCTGTCCTGTTCCCCAAAAATATCCTCACCCCCTAGCTAATCATTCAATCTCTCAATCAATCCCTCACAAACGAACCCCTCTACATACATCCACAATCCACTCACTTCAAATTTCACCACAATTTTCAGAAAAACTCAGCACCAAATTTCATCGCTACGATGAAAACCGGGTTCACCCGAGAAAAAGTTGAAGAAAAAAAAAAATATATATATAGGGTATCCCAGACTCAAGTGTTCGGAATTATATAGCTGTATAAACATTACAAAAATAAACCGAAAATGCCTTTACCAAAAATCAGTTGCAGTTATAGTTATATAGTTATAGAGCGCGGTATAAACAGTCGTGAGTACGTGAGCGGGAGTCCAATGTAGTGTAGTGATTGCTGTTCTCCCCTCAGCGCAATGGGCTTTGGTTCAATCGAGTTTGATGCAATCGAATACTTGCCACAATATATATATATATATATATATATATATATATATATATAACCGGCGAAACGCCCACATTGAGTGGACGGATCAACTTAAGAATGACGTGCTAGACTGCTACGATGCCAGCATTATCCCTGTTCGCGGAGGCTTTATGGCGCGTATGCATACTCTGTGGTGCCAGAAACACCCAGAGCTTCAGCACGTTTCGCATCAGTCTTTGCGAACTCAAGCCGACTACCTCCGGAAAAATGTATATGTACGCGGAGCGCTTCCTCAACCGCGGCTTGAACAAGCTGCAGACGAAGATGAAACGACATTATGACCAACCGCAGAAAGCAGGTACCTTCTGGAAGATGATCGCAATTTCAGTACAAGGAGGAACATCAACATGCAAGTTCCTCTTAAGCCCCAAGATCTGGCTGAAATGGATGCCTCCCTTCCTGGCGATATCTCGCAAGAGTCCGACCTCTGCATCATCAATTGCTCAGTTTATGGTGCTGCGAGAGCTTTGGCTGATTCAAATCGAAGGCTTAAAACGACGATGGATCAAAAGACAAGAAGACGCTTGCATCAACTGAACAAGAAAATTGGATGGGCAAGACGAAATGCGTCCCGTGTTTAATGTGTGATTGACTACATAACATCTGGTAGACCGTTCACGGAAAGGGTTCGAAAGTTCGCCCAAGAACTAAGGACCTTGAATCACACACTAAACAAGTCAAAGCTGCTGACAATCAAGCAGCATATTGTTGACAAAATAAGGCTGTTATCTGACGCAAGGAGGAGGATACAGAAGAGGGAGAGATGGATCGGGGAGAATCAACAGTTTCTCGCTGACCCATCACGCCTCTTCAGTGATCCCCCTGTTTTTGTAAAAAATCCACGCAAGCCCAAGGAAGCAGATACTTTTTGGAGAGAGGTGTACAAGATCCCGAGAAAACTAGAGTTGAAAGAAGATACTGACAATATCATCCGCTTCAAGGAGTTTTGCGACAGCCTCATAAAATCTGAGGAGGAGTGCCCATCAGTCACTGCCGAAGAGGTGAAAAAAGCACTCAGAGGCACGAAAAACTTTTCCGGTGCTGGACCAGATTGTATGAAGAACTTTTGGTGGAAGAAGTTTACTTCTATACACCAACATTTGGCCCTCATATTCACCTCATATTTAAAGTCGGAGACGCCCATTCCGCAGTGGCTGGTGTTAGGACGCACTATGCTCCTACCGAAAAAAGGCAACTTGTCCAAACCAGAGAATTACAGGCCAATAACTTGTTTGAACACACTGTATAAGATCTTTGCAGCTGTCCTAAACAACAGGATTGTTCGACGAATTGAGCCTGTATGGCGAGAGATGTACGAACACCGTGGCTCGAAAAAAGGTGTAGCAGGCTGTCGAGAGAACCTGCTGATTGACAGGTGTGTCTGTAAAGACGCTACAGTCCATCAGCGCGTCCTGTCAATGGCCTGGATTGACTACCGGAAACCTTTCGATTCAGCCTCTCATAGACTTATCATCTGTCTGTTGGAAAGCTTGAAAGTACATCCACACATAGTGAGATTCATAGAGAGATTGATGCTTCTTTTGAAAACTAGATTTACCATCTCATCTAGGAATTATCGTCTGACCACGAACAACGTCACCTTCCAGACGGGCGTCTTTCAAGGGGATAGTATGAGCCCTTTGCTTTTTTGCATCACACTTCTGCCTCTATCTCTCGCACTACAAAATTCTCCTGGATACCTCTGTGGCGACACTAGTCAGCGTGAGCATAAAGTCACTCATGTACTTTATATGGAAGACCTGAAGATTTATGCCGCTGGTAAAAGCAAACTTCAAACTGCTACAAATATTGTCAAGAACTACACAGGAGAGCTTGGGATGGACTTTGATTTGGACAAGTGTGCCAAAATTCATTTGAAGAAAGAAAAGATTACTGGCGTTCCCAAGGTCCGTGAGCTTGTGGATATAAGTGTTATTAGACATCTTAACACTGGAGAGACCTATACATGCCTGGGCGTGCCTCAAAGCCGCATTCAGGACGTAACATCAGTGAAGGAGTCTCTCCGAAGCAGATACAAGCATCTTCTTCGACAGATTTGGTCCTCCAATCTGTCGGCGATGAAGAAGGTATCTGCGACTAACATGTTTGCCGTCCCGGTTCTACTCTACTCGTTTGGGGTGGTTCAATGGACGAAGAACGAGCTTAAGGCCCTAGATGTCACCACGCGTAAGAACATGCATATGCATAAAAGCTTGCATATCAATTCGTCAGTTCCGCGACTATACATTTCACGCCGTCAAGGCGGACGCGGACTTCTGAATCTCCAGTGTCTTCATAACCGAATTGTTTTAAGTACAGCTTACTTCGTTGCGAATGGCAGAGATACTCTCCTAAAGATGGTCAGAAACCACTAGATGATTGGCAAAGGAGCGTTCCTTTATAAAGCCGCGGAGCAAGCTGCCGAGACCCTTGGCCTGAATTTTAACATCAGAAGTGAGGAAAGTGCATTACTCCATCTAGATGCTTCACGTCTAAAAGGCGAAGTAAAGAAAGCAGAGGTTGGGAAATTTCACCAAGAGCTACTTGACAAGCAAATGCACGGAAACTTTCACAGAAATGTAGAAAAACAGTCCTTGTCGAAGGAGCAAACTTTAGCTTTCCTCAAATCATTAGGGCTCAATTCAGGTACAGAGGGCTTTATTTTCGCATGCCAGGACGGTGTAAGCTCCACCTTAGTATATCGCGCCCGCATTTTATGTCAAGAAGTTCCCAGTGATAGGTGCAGAGCGTGTCATGCACATGCTGAGTACCTAGAACACATACTATCGGGGTGTCCTACCCACGCAGAAACAACGTATTTCTTTATACATAATGCGGCCCTATGAGTACTTTATTACCACCTTTGTCGCTCTTACGGTGTTGGTCGCGACCCTGCCCTGCCGAACGCTCCAAGGGATATAGAGTCAATTGTCCGAAACGAGAAGAAAAGAAAGCTGCAACGACTGTACCCAAAATATTCGGTACGAGTAACTGTCCTTGTGATTGATGCTCTCGGAGGTGCGAAACTATCACTGGTTCGTAACCTTAAAGCCATACCCGCGTGCCAAAAATATGCCAAGGCACTTGCGAGATGGATGCAGAAAGATGTCGTCATCCTTGGGTCGCTTCGTGTCCTCAAGACACACGAGGGTCTCGCCGGCCTGTCGTTGTGATTTCGTCGTGCCCTATGACCACCTATCTCACGGATGTGAGACGTGACCATAGGTGTATTTTACCGCGGTTCTGCTGGGGGCTATTGACATTTTTTTTTAGATGGCAGTTGCTCTTAGTGGTACCCTGCGGTGGTTGTTTAACTTTTTTTTAATTATATATATATTAGAGTGGTCCAAAAAAAGCGACTGTTTAAATGTTCATGGGCGCGTGGAAATTCGTATAGCCTAAGAAAAATCAGAATATGCCTATTTTTTTGTTTCTTTGTAAAGTCATTTTTCAGCTTGCTAAAAGCAATTGTTCCTCTTATGGAGTTTAACATGTAAAAATACAACTTTTTTTTCAAGTTCAATTTTTCATAAGAAGTTATGAACCGATTTATTCAATGTTGGAGTTATTTGTTCTCCGAGATTTCAAGATGCATTTTGTCAAGTTTTCATATTTCAGAAATATTATGTAACAATTCTACAATGAGGAGAAATCTACCAAAATTTCAATATTTGCAGAATTTGATGAACGCTTTGCACGCTTTGGTGAAGTTAGTCTGAAGTGAAATTTTTACAGAGTATACTTTAAACCCCTCAGAATAGATTTGGAAAAGAACAACTGAAATGGTCAAAGCTTTATATTAAACGAAGGGGTTTGAAAAATGGGTAAAAACTGATAATTTATCTATAGGTTCACCCGTACGCTATACAGGTGGAGCGTTTATTGCGACTGTCATAAACGGCTAAGTCGAACCTATTCTATTGGAAATTCGAAATACAAATTGTCCCTAAACAGACTGGCAGAACTCGGCAAACCGGGTAAAGGCACGAACACGCCATAAAGTCATAAATAACTCATAACTTCTGAAATTAATCTAAAAATTGACACAGAGATGTCCAGTTTTTTCTCAAATTGGTATCCTATGCTACTTTTTGTTAAATAATTATATAATTTTGATACATTCCTTTCAATGTTTAATAAATTTCTATTTGTTTAAACAATTTTGATTTGCTTAAGCAGTTTTTTCCGATAACTTTGAAAACATTAAATTAAATAAAATACATATAATTATTTTTCGGACTGTTTAGTGTATAGGAAGAATGTATTAATCATTTTTCAATTGTTAAAACAAATACAATTTGTTTAAACAATTACTTTTCCAAAAATATTTTTTAAATCGTATTTTTTGAATTAAACATAATATTGAATGATTTCGAGAGTAATAAATTCTGCTAAAAACTTTATGTTATTGTTTTTACAATAAGTTATTGGTTTTTTTTTCAAGTTGAGTATGGATGGTTTACATCTTCATTGGCGCATTATCAAATAAATCGTCAATGTCATAATAAGATTTGAATTATAAAAGTGTATTTATCATTGCTTTCTTCATATTTCTTCATAATAAGACTGCATTTGAAATGGATTTAGATTATGTTTTATTATAGTATTTTAAAGTCTTATGAATTAAATAATGGATAATATATTCTTTCTACACACTATACAGTCAGAAAAATAATTATATGTATTTTATTTTTTCAAAGTTCTCGAGAAAAAAACTGCTTAAGGAAATTAAAATTGTTTAAACAAATAGAAATTGATTAAACATTAAAAGTGATAAAATAAGTGCAGAATTTTTGATCATAACAATTATTATTCCAAATTAACTTTACAAAGCATTATATTTTCTACTTTTGTAATATCTTTTTCGACTATAAGTGCGAAGGAGACACACTTATACAAATTAATATTGCTGCTTCTCTTCGACCAACAGCAGTTTTTCAGAGTTAGGGTGTTTAGGGGTTGGGTCATGTAGTCGGACTAAGCTGCTGACAATGACACTTGAAGTTTTCAGTAATAAACTTTTAAGGCGTAGGCCTCTAGGTAGACAAACACATTAAGGACTCTTACCACACTGAAACGGAGTGAGAAGAAGCCTCCAGTTGCCAAGCAGGTGAATCCTTCGAGTGGACTCACAGTTTCATCACTTTTACATTACATTAACAAAATTTTTTAAAATATTTTAGCAAGCTGAAAAATGACTCTACAACGAAATAAAAAAATAGGCATATCCTGATTTTTCCTAGGCTATACTAATTTCCACGCGCCCATGAACATTTAAACAGTCGCTTTTTGTGGACCACTCTAATATATATATATATATATTAGGGTGGTTCTTATTTATACTTGGTGGATTTTTTTTTCTCGAATTTCTCTGCTCTCACCCCCCAGTTTTGTTTGAATGCCCCCAAAAAAATCTCCACATTTGAGCAAAATCGGTTAATATTTACGGGTCGCGCAAAGACCACGAAGTTTCCCATTGATTTAACATGGGAAAAAGTCAGCTTTTTGTAAATCTAATATTTAAACGCGATAACATGTTACAAATAATTCCGTGTTTCAGTATATTGTCCAGAACTCATAAGAGAATAAGAATCAATCATAAATTTTGAGGTTGAATAATTTTAAGCCACTCTTATGGGTCCCCAGAGAAAACCCCATAAGTGACAAATGTGAATTTCACGTAATATTGCGGTTTATTGACGTTTTTTAAAAGTTTTTTAAAGATAAATAATCATTGATCAGTAATTTACGAATACCCAGTCATTTGTTAACAAATATTCAATTGTTCAATCAATTTTTAAATTGTTTAAATATTCCAACAAAGGAAAAACAACATTGCGTATCAAAACTTAAAATTTTATCTGACGAATGGAAGAACCTTCACAAAAGTAGTTTAAGGAAAACTGAAACACAAAGGAAATAGGAAGCATGGTTTTCTGAAAGTTTAGATGATCTATTTGATATTGCTCATGCAAATGCGCTAGAGTCAATGACGATAGTGGAAGACAAACAGTTTTTGAATTTGCAAAGGCAAAAAGGCTGACCAGGCTACATAAGCGGAATTGATGTAGAATTGGCTGAGAAGGAAGATCGATTGGAGAAAAGATTGGAAAGTGAACTCTTGAGAAAAGAACGTTCTCTCCAGGATATGGTACAAATAGGTAAGAACTTAAAATAATGAAAATATATGTGCAAGTGATTCATTTTCTTTCATTTTATTTGATTGATGACGTTTAAACTGAAATAGATGTAAGTATTAATTTCAAGTACGTCAATTTCAGAGGAGCTTGTTGAGCTTTTATCTTCCTCAAGTCTAAGTAGTGGAGAATATCAATCGAAACTTCAGGTACACAGGAAACTCTAGGGGGTCCATCTGATGCAAAAAAAAAAAATAGAGAGAGAGAATTCATTATTACTCCTAAACTGGCCTCAGCATTGGACAAATGTAAAGTGAGTGACAGAAATGCAGTGCATATTTTAATGGCAACTGCTGAAGCATTAGGTCATAATACCAATGATCTCGTTATAAATCGATCATCGATTCAGCGAAGTCGTCAAATTTTGCGTGAAAAATACGCTGAAAAAATTCGGGCCGAATTTCCATTTTCTGAATTCGAAGCGTGTATTTTCCAATGGGATGGAAAACTGCTTCCCGACTTGACGGGAAACGAAACTGTTGATAGATTACCCATTATAGTGACAAGCAATGTGGCTGAAAAACTTCTTGGCGTTCCAAAACTATCTTCTGGGACAGGACGAAATCAAGCTAATGCTAATTGTTGTTGGTCTTTGCTGTGATTCAACTGCATCAAATGCAGGGAGACTGAATGGTGCTTGCGTTTTGTTGGAACAAAATTTAAAAAAAGATTTATTATATTTGATTTGCAGACACCACATTGACCAATATTCAAGGATTTTCAAAATGCATGGCCCAAAATTAATGTCATAAATTACCAGCCTGGAATAATGGATAAAACAGTTAAATCAGCATTGGAAGATGTTTCAGCAAGTATCACGGATTTTGCAATGAAGTGTTTACAAGACCCTCAATCTAAGGAAGATTATAGGGAATTACTCGAGATAGTTGTCATTTTTCTCGGTGGTACTCAACCACGTGTAGTGAATTTCCGATCTCCAGGAGCTACGCTAGGTGGATGGCTAAAGCCATTTATTGTATTAAGATGTTTCTTTTTAAACATCAATTTCAGATGACAACATTTGATAAAAACGGTTGCCGAGATGATTGCATCTTTATCGTAAGATTATACGTTGAAGTTTGGTTTTGTGCGCCAATTGCTGTGCAAGCTCCACATCAAGACCTTCAGTTTTTGAAAAAGCTTTACGAGTATAAAAAAATCGATTCGGACATTTCCCATGCAGCAGTCAAAAAGTTTTGCGGTCACTTATGGTATTTTACACCAGAAACAACAGCACTGGCATTCTTTGATTCAAAAGTACCCCTGGCATCGAAAGTGAAAATGGTTAAGGCTCTTGAATCTTCTAACATTTCCGATAATGATACAAAACGGCTGATTATTGACCCGAAGGATGTTCCGAAATTCGTTCAAAAAGGTATTGACGACTTCATTACAGTCAAGACTGGAAAATTGTTCGAGCGAGTTAATATATCAGTGTCTTTTCTCCATACGCCTCCAGTGGAATGGGAAACCAACGAAGAATACCAAAAAGGACTGCAAAAGCTGAAACACCTGAAAGTCGTAAATGATACTGCAGAAAGAAGCGTCAAATTAATGACTGATTACAATCCAGTAATTACTAGGAACGAAGAACAGAAGCAGTATTTGTTGCAAGTTGTCAGTGACTATCGCCTTCGATTTCCAGATGCTAAGAAGAAAACACTGGCGATGAAGGAATAAATATTAAGGCTCAATTTATACCGGCCCTCAAAACAAAAAAGTTAGAATAAGGTAAACAGAAGAGGCGGCTCTATCACGTACACAAAGGAGCCTTTGTATTTTAGTTTACCTACTCTGGTATTTAACACATTTATTATTTCTCATCAATATATTTTTTATACAATCAATTTATGGGTAATTGTCAAATTGTAGGCAAATTTTAGCAACTACAGTGGCAATCACATTATTATTAGGAATTAAATATTTCATAACGGAAATTGATGTTATCACATCTAAAAATTTTAAATCAAGAAGGGGCAGTTATGAAAATAAGAAATAATAATGAAATTCGTACATAAAATACGGAAAGTGGATTTGAGGTTAGGAGTTTGATGAAAGAGAGCGCGAGCTTTTAAAACTGTTCAAAGTGCATTATTTAACGCATGCCATTTAGAAAAAACGAAATATTCAACTATTATGGATAATCTTTTCGAATATATGTAAGGTGACATAATAAATTAAAAGTCTAATTGTCAGTATTATTTTTTAATTCAATGAATACGTTTTAAATTACAAAAATGGAAACAACGTGACTGTAGTACAATGTATGCAATTAAAGAATCAACATTCACTGAAACGATTTACATGATTCATGTATTATGCAGTTTTTCAAATGTACATATTAAAATCTATTTATTACATCGTGTCTCATACTAAGTAACTGAGTAATAAATTATGCTTCCATTTTTGTCAAAATTGAAAACATGTACTCATGAAGATTCAACAGGTGTCAGAAGAACTACATTAAATTACATATTTTCTAAACATTTTATATTAGAATCTCAGCACCTTTTAGCTGTAATAACAAATCTACCTACCTGTGCTGTAATATAATTTCCAACACATCTCTTCCATTCTAATTGACTTATTTAGCTCACTTCTTAAAATCTATTTAATTATAAATAGAGGTCATGAAACAGTAAATAAACTGGCCCATCTGATCCACTTGCACCCGCATATAAGCAGTCCTATGCTCTTCTATTGTACCGTATGGTAATGATGCGAGAAAAATGATGAAGTTAAGCCTTTTTTAATATTTATAAAAAAATAACAAATTTTAATCATAAAAAGTCAACTACTTATGAAAGAAAACACCGCTGAGCAAGTAACGGAATGGCTTTTATAATTTTTTTCACTCCGAAACTGGTTTTTAACGCATGTACGGTTCATCTGAAGTTTACAAACTTGATACGTTAAGTGTTTTTCAGGTTACTGTCTAAAAAAAAAAAAAAAAAATCAGTTTATCCTTGTGCAAAGCGAGGTTGGGACGCCGTGCGGTAATGACGTTTAGGTTGTTCTCATATTAAATTAAAGTAAATAGGAACAGAAATGAAAAAAAAGAACTGACCATTTTGTAGAAAATGATAAAGAGTATTTATTAAATTTAAAACAAAAATCAGTACGAGTTCCTAAGTTAATGTTATATTACTGGGACTTCAAGTTTGCCTTTAATTTGACAATTACCCTAATATGATGTTAATAATTTCCCTGTTTTAAACATGAACAGCTTTTCCTCGTTGTCGTAGGTGCAGTAGTATTAAAGATATTTTTCCCTCCGTGTTCTTAAGGCTTTGAAGAATGAAGGACAATATTTTTCGAAATTTTTAAGGCAAATTTGACAATACAGGAGCTTCTCAAAGTTGACCTATGCACTGGAAGCGCATTATTTCGGTGTTTTCCAACAAATAAGCGATGGTAGTTCCTCACCATATTTTTGCAAAATAACCGCTACAATGTAATCGATGCAGAAATAAAAACACATTTACATGCAGTTTACAGGATTTTTTTACCGCTTTTCGTCCCCAAGATATTCACGTCCAAATTGACCGGACTACATGAAAAAATCAGGGAGTGAGCTGGTTCGCCGAATCAAAAAATCCTTCGCGATAGGGAACAATCTCTGTCAGTTTTGAATTTTAGTCTTTGTGTCACTTCAGTTCGTGTTCTGTCTTTCGTCCACTAAATATTAGAAAGTGTTTTACATCTGTTCGTAGATCTGCCTGGGAGGGTCAATTAAATCCGTCAAATTAAATCCAATGATATCGTATTTCGGTGCCGCCCCGGTTTGTCCGAATTTGGTAGAAACGTGGGCTCGTTGGTGCCATTGTAAGGGCGACGTCTATTGATGAATTCTATTTGATAAATTGATAAATTCTAATCAAAATAAGAGGTCGGGTCGGTGGTACAATTTGAAAACATAGTTCCTCGCCAATGACTGAATTTAATTTTTACTAACGTCGCTGCCTAACTCCGTTACGCGTGCAGTCCAGACGGACAAGAGAAACCGTGTTTTTTCGCATTCCTCAGTACTTATCTAGTCGGTACACGAAGTAGTAAAGACCTGCATGAGATTTTTGAGTGCGACCGACTCGAAGGTACAAATGAATGGGTGATGTAGGACATTTTTGGAAGCATTGCTAATTTTGATTAGATGGACGTTGTCAGGCGACAATTTGGAAGAGGACTATAGGAGCGAGCTATGTTGGGAATTGCTGACTTCTCAAAAATGCTGACTATGTGAACTAGAGACACATTTAATTCTCTTAATTGAATATATTTTTAAATTCTAGTTTGAATTTAATCAACTGTTGGTAATTAATTATTCCCCATTTAGTTGATAGATTTTAATAGTTTCTAAAAAATCCATTACTTCCAAGTAATAGTTCTGGAAGTATTTTGTAATAATAAGAAGTTAATTAGACAATAGTGATTTAACTATGGGTCAGATCAGCGATCAAAAAAGATCCAAGTTAAGCAAGTTAATTTACAATTTCGAATTTTGGTTATTGTCCTCGATGACTGGGTTGAAATGGACAATCTTTTCCCATGCTAGTTGAATTAACTATTTGCTCTTATGGTAAAATTTCGTTATGTATAACTTCACAATTCCGTATTTTATAATTGCCAACCTTCTAAATTTTAGTTATACATGGGATCATGACCTGTACCAAAAATGGTGGTGATTAGGAAAATCAATATTTTCTTACCACTCCGGAATTATTTTGTAGGAAAGTAATTCGACCTAAACTTATAAAATTTGGAAGCATTTTGCTTTTTACATTAATTGCAGGTAACGGCAATGAATGCAGGCCGTAAGTCGTTATCTTTTATACGCCAGGCACTGACTCCATATATAATTTTTTCCGAGTATTTGAGAGCGAAAGAAAGAAAACTTGTCAAATATCCGGGGTTTTGCGAGATCCTCGGATCAACGAAATTTATAGGAATGAAGCCTTTTGCTGAGGGAATAACTATTTTCAAGGAAATTATGAATTTTTCGAAAGGGAGAAATCTGCGGATAGCAGAAGACAGCATTTGAACGGTGAGAACCGTTCGCAAATTTATTTTTTTACTTACAATTCTGACATCACAGAAGTATTTCCAGAGGCTAACTAATATTCGAAGACCCAAATCGTGATGATAACGAACCTAAATTTCACGAAATACTTCGCGAAATGGAGAAAAATGTGGAACAAAATCGAGATGTCTTGTGTATGTGAGGACCATAAGACTCTATTGGTAAGCAGCAAAGCAAACTCGTCTACAGACAGGCTGTCAAATTCGCGCTCCGAATCTTCAATGCTCTGAAGTCCGCACCACACATTGCCACTCCCGAAATCGTGGCGCAAATATTTAAAAAGTTTTTGAAGCCGGCAACTGCAAATGCACCAATTGTATAGATAAATCAATTTATGATTGTATGTAAATTTGTAAATTTACCCAGTTTGAAATTATAACTTTGAAATTATGATTTGAAAATTTTTAAATTATAAATTTATCAAGTTATCCAGCAATAAATTCCGAAAACATCAAATTCGATTTCTGAAATTTCGAAATTAGGCCCTCTGCAAATTTATTTATAGATTCCAAGTTTATCAAGTGATCCAACTATCAATTAATTATATGAAGAAGCTTGTAACGGGACACACGGATTGTGGTCATCTTTTGTGAGCGAAGAGGGCCTCACTTGAGATAAAAAAAGTTGAAACAGTTTACTAAGATGGAAAGCGGTTTACGAGAAAACGGGTTACCAGAAATCCGCGCAATATAACTATGGGTTTGAATTATAGGACTAAAGAGTAAGCAGTGGCGGGGTAATGGTCTAGGTTCTAGGCTACAGATTCTGCCATCATGCGTTCGAGTCCTCGTACTCTCTTCAATTTTTTTTTGTTTCTAATTTTTTTCCAATACATTACCGTGAATATGCATAACTATTATAAAAACAAGAATAAAAAGTTGCAAAAGTATATTTTAGGAATACAAAAATGATTATTGTTGACACAAAAATATTTTTTAAATCTTTTAATTAAAAATTTCGGGATTTCCGAAATTATAAAAACTAGTTATTTTTAAAGATATGACAATTTTTTTCTGATAAATATTAATATTTTTTGAATAGGATGGAGCAACAAAAATCTTTTTTGTGATAAGCTTTTGGAGGGCGGGAGTGCCAAAAAATGCCAGTTATCCTCCAATAAATGATCAAAAAAATGAAGAACATGAATAAAATCAATAAATTAATAAAACGAATAAAACGGATATAATGAATCAAATAAATGAAATCAATAAAATCAATGAAACCAGTGAAACCGATATAAATTTTATTTGATTGATTTGATTGATGTTGTTCATTTTATTGATAATAAATTGATTTTATTGATGTTAGTGATTTCATTCAATTTATTGATTTTAGTGATTCATTTGATTGTATTTGTTAAAAAATCGAATATTTAGATTGATTTTCTTTATTTTATCACAAAATACAATGAAATAAATCAATAAAATCAATAAATTGAATAAAATCACTAAAATCAGTGCAATTTTGATTTTATTGATAATAATTTGGTTTTAGCATTTTATTCAATTTATTGACTTCATTGAGTCATTTGATTGTATTTTTCAATAAAAAAGTCAAATATTGACAATAAAAAATGAATAGATTGAACAGAATCAATCAAATTAACAAACTCGATAGAATCAATAAAATAAAATAAATCAATGAAAACAACACCAGTTCCCGTTAGATCACTGAAGTTAAGCAGTGTTGGGCGCGGTTAGTACTTGGATGGGTGACCGTTCGAGAATAATACTACTGCGTTGCTGTTGGCGGTCGTGGGTGTGGTGAGCCCACATTTGTAGTTATTTACTACAAGAAACTATCCACCTAGAAACACTACCCGAATCGGGTAGTGTCACGCCTACCCCTAGAGGCTCGCCGAAAGGGAAACGGCTTAATGGTATAAAAAAAAAAAAATAAATAAATAAATTGAACAGAATCAATCAAATCAACAAAATCATGGAATCAATAAAATGAAATAAATCAATCAAAACAATAAAATCAGTAAAATGTAGATTTCATTGATATTGTTGATAATAAATTGATTTTATCGATTTTAGTAATCTCATTCAATTCATTGATTTTACTGAGTCATTTCATTGTATTTTTTAATAAAAGGATCAAATATTTATACTGAATTTCTTCATTTCATTAAAAAATACAATGAAATGAATAAAAAAAATCAATAAATTGAATGGAATTACTAAAAACAATAAAATCAAATTATTATCAATGAAATGAAATAAATGAGCAGTGTGACGTCTTGACAACATATACATACACTTAAATTCCCTAAGTTGCTCGATTTAATTGTGATCGGATAAGACCACAATTTGGGACGAGCACACAAGTTAAATGAATTGAAAACACATAATTCACAATTAAATCAGTTTATTTAGATTAAGTACATAGGTTAATTTTGTGAAAAAGAAAAGATGCGCAGGGGTTCCAAGATGGATACTTCAATTGAATTTGAGAAGGACTGTTATTTATCTCCGACTGTCGGACTGGAAAGAACGGATTTATAAGTGTTTTGACAGATAAGAGAGGGCAGATGACAAAGTTTAATGTTTATTAGGACTTACCGAGTTTAGGTTTGTTTCCGTATGTAGAATCTCTCAGGGCTGGTTCCGGATGTGCCGTAGAGGAGGGGGCGTGGCAGTAGATCCTTGACCCTCAGTGTATCCGGTGATCCAGATAATTGATAGGTTGCACGTGATGAGTTCGATTAGGGTAGAAGTAAATCCCAAATGAAAACTGTAACGATGAACTGGTATTCCAGAAGATACTGGTAGAGCACGATTCCGAAAGGGTTGAAACCACCGGTTGACCCGAACCGAACCAAAGGGTTGAAGACTGGTACCGAAATGACTTCTCAAATATACGGGTGAAGACTGGCGAAAACTGACGAAGAACTCACGAAGAACTGACGATGAATTGGCTAAAAACTGTGAACTGCGAACCACGAACTAACGACTGAAAAATTGACCGAGAACTAAGAACTAACTGGTGTTCACCTGTTCCAGAGTTTT
>CAKNXH010002256.1:0-29191 GCA_932178445.1 Andricus quercusramuli | reverse complement strand
TGAAAGAAAAGCTTGGCTCAGTTTCAAAAATGTAGTCGAGAATTTTCTGGGAAATAAGAAAGCTCAGAATTATAGGCGGATAGTTCAGAATATGTTAAAAAATTTTAAAACATTAGATTGTGTGATGAGCTTGAAAGCATATTTCCTGCATTCTCATCTAGATTTTTTTCCAGAAAATTTAGGCGACTACAGTGAAGAGCAAGGTGAACGGTTTCACCAGGATTTTTCCGAAATGGAGAAGCGCTACCAAGGAAAGTGGGACGTACACATGATGGCGGATTACTGTTGGTCCTTGAAGAGAGATACAGAAGGATACCATAAACGCCAATCAGTGAGAAGATATTTTAAAAACAAATGCAAGAGATTACAAAAAAAGAGAAGGTAAATGAACAGGGGTAATTAAATAAATAAAAACAGGATTTCGACTAAACTCGCTGTTCCCAGGGGTAGGTGAGTTAGCCTGCCTGTGGTTTAGTAGGATTCGTTACTAGGGGTTAGGTGAGTTTGAGGGTACGTGGGTTAGCACGCTTGTGGTGTCGAGTGTAATTATTTCAAAAAAATAAGCGACTGAACCCGCTTTTTCCAGGCGTAGGTGGGTTAGCCTGCCTGTGGTTTGGTAGGATTCATTTCTAGGGGTTATGTGAGTTACGGGGTACGTGGGTTAGCACGCTTGTGATGTCGAATGTAATCCTTTCAAAAAAATAGGCGACTAAACTCACTGTTCCCACGATAGGTGGGTTAGCCTGCCTGTGGTTTGGTAGGATTGGTTTCTAGGGGTTAGGTGAGTTAGGGGGTACGTGGGTTAGCACGCTTGTGGTGTCGAATGTAATTATTTCAAAAAAATAGGCGACTAAACTCGCTGTTCCCAGGCGTAGGTGGGTCAGCCTGATTGTCGTTTGGTGGAGGTGGTTTTTAGGGGTTAGCTGGGTTAGGGGGTAGGTGAGGAGGGGTGCTTCAAATCAATTTTATGCGCTACACACTTGAAAATTTGTATAATTCGATTGATTGAGATGCAACAACTATGCTCGTTGCTTAATCTCATTTTCACCCCATTCTAGGGGTGTTTTTTGCCTCTAGCTAAAAATGTATGGGGTATATAAATTTTTTTGACCTCGGATTCGGATTTAGCGATGAAAAATACATAGGGATGCATGGGTCTGGTTCAGGGATATGAAACTTCATTTTTTTTGTGGGGCTGTGTAATCATCATTGGTTCGTGTGTGCGGGCTCACTTGAGCTTATTCTCCAAATAACTACGACAACTTAATATGTAGTTGTTCACTGGGTCCCACATAGAGGCACCTGAGCGTGCCTTAAAGTAGAACTACGCTCATATTTCGAAGTTTTTATCCCAAATAAGTGTATACATTCCATTTATCATGTATAAAACTCATTTTGCCACTGATAAATAAATAGTTGTTTATAACAAAGCTTGCTATCACCACTTGTGATTACTTTTTGGCCCTTTTTTAGTACTTTCGTGGCAAAAAAGTGATTCTAATTGATTGAAAATTCTTGATATGTTTTTTTATCAATCAAGAAATATTTTTTATCAATAATTGTGTGTAACAAAATCTTGCCATAGCCACTTTTGAGTATTTTTTCAGTACTTTTCTAACAAAAAAGTAATTATATTTGATCAAAAATGTGATATATATATATATTTTTATCAATAAACAAATAGTATTTCAATAATTTTTTGTAACAATATCTTTTAATGAATTTTTAATCAAATACAATTACTTTTTTGTTACAAAAGTACTCCAAAGTGGCTATGACAAGATTTTGTTATAAACAATTATTAATAATAAATATTTGTTTATTTATAAAAAAACATATCACACATTTTCAATCAATTAGAATCACTTTTTTTCCACGAAAGTACTAAAAAAGGGCCAAAGGGCCAAAAAGTAATCACAAGTGGTGATAGCAAGCTTTTGTTATAAAGAAATATTTATTTATCAGTGGCAAAATACGTTTTATATATGATAAATGGAATGTATACACTTATTTGTGACTAAAACTTCGAAATATGAGCGTAGTTCTTCTTTACGGTATGCACAGGTGCCTCTATGCAGGAAGAGTGCACTTTCCAAGGTCATATGTCGTGACCCATTAGGGCTAGGACATTTCTTTTTTTTAATTACTCTAAATTGACTCGATTTTCATTTGTTTCCTACAAACTTTGTCTTAGGATCCACAGGAAACGAGTTATTTCAGAAAAACACAAGTTTTTCGTTTTTAGTCAAAATTGCACACAAAAAAAAAATGAAATTTTTTAATCCCTGCAATTTTCAAAATAATAGGTTTACAAGACATTTTTTTTACATGTACGCAGATTTTTATAGAATCTATTTCATCCTCTGGCATCATCAATGCAAACTAAGCGTGACTCGATTTATTTGGAAAAAACTGAACTCTACTGAAAATCCAAAAAAGTGGCGTTTTTTCAATGTATCCTAACTCAAAACCTATGGAAGATAGCGGATAATTTTCCTAACAAAATTTTCTATTTAATTTAGTCCTCTTTCTTTTTTCTGTCAGACATTTTTCTCTAAAATGCAATGAGAATTATCCATCCACGCAAAAGTAACTTTTGGAACTATTTTCGAAAAAAAACCCGGTTTGGCAATTGATCTATTCTAGCATTTTTGATATGCTAAAAGGGACCCCTTAACGAAACTCTCTCATTGAAAACATTCCATGTGGGGATTTTTCGGGAACAAAACTACCAGATGACTGCACTAGTAGTACATAGTTTAATATAAGATATATCTTGGGCGCGTCACGTACGGTCTGCGACACGCTGTACAGTGCCTCGCTCCGTACGCAACAGCATCTTTAGACACATTGTGTGACTCGAAATACTTGAATAATTGGTCAACTTTTTTTTAAACCCTTCAAATTCGAAAAAGGGTGTTCATTCAATACAGGGGCATTAATTATTCATTTTTTACAAAATCGCATAACTTCCCAGCCCAAGTCATTCATTCTAAGGGTGTCAATTGTGAAACTGAATACGAACAAACGGATACGTGTAGTTTACGGTAGCAATCAATTTCTATACGTTAACAGCTCCTACGATCTTCACTTGTTTCCTTCACTACATTCATTTGTTCCTACATTCAGTTGTTTTTCTTTTATTAGCTACAAATGAAAGCGCATACATGTGGCATGGTAGCATTCATTTTTTACGTCGACATCTCTTGCGATCTTCACTTGTTTCCTTCTCTGCATTCATTTGTTCCTACATTCAGTTATTTTACCTTTATTAGCTGCAAATGAGATTGGATACGTGTAGTGTACGAATGCAATCTTATAGGTATTAGGATGACAATCCATATACCAGCAGGAAACCGATGCTGTCGAACTCACTTAATCAGAGGTCGATTTTACGACGAAGATCTGTCTGCTTTGAAGGTGTTCTCTAATTCGTCAAGTGTAAGTCCCTCGGAATTATCGAAAACAATGGAAAGTCTCGCAATAAAACGTGATTCCACCCTCTATGATAAGCTTGGAGCTTATAGTCTTTCTGAAAAGCAACTTCTTATCTTCACAGGATTAAACTGGGAAAATATCATATTTTTGAAAGACATGATGACTTCAATGCGAAACAGAAAAATGCGTACCGTGACACAGGCAGTCGTAGTATTTCTTTTTAAACTTCGCAATGGCAATTCTAATAAAATTCGCGCTTCCATTGTGCAACCAGAAACTGAACAAGTTATCTCAGAATATTCATCAGCTATAATGAAGTTATTTGAAGAAGACATATTGCCCTTTCAATTCGGAATAAATTCTTCCAACAGAAATGATCTTATTCATAATCATACGACTGAAATTGCCAAGAGTTTATTTGCTGGTGACGAAAAGCTAATGTTAATCTGCGATGGGACGTATGCTCGTCATAAAAAAGAATGAATAATGAGTTCCAAAGGAAATCATTTTCTGGGCAGAAGAAGGTCCCACTTTGCAAGCCTTTGACAATTTGCACAACTGACGGCTACGTAGTTGATATGCTAGGACCATATCCTGCAAATGTGAACAATGCAGAGATCCAAAAAAGTCTCCTACAGGGTCCAAACAGCTTGTGCAACTTGTTGAAAGAGGATGACTATACAGTTCTAGATCGTGGATTCCGAAATGTCAAAGCTGAATTAGAACTTAAGAACATCAAAGTGTTGATGCCTGCACTAAAAGGAAAACGAAGGAAGTTGACCACAAATGAATCGAACGAGTCTCGCTACGTAACGAAAATTCTGTGGGTAGTAGAAGCTGTCCACGGAATACTAAAACAAAAATACCGTCTGCTTGACCATAAGTTAGATACTAAAATGATCCCGAAAGTTGGAACCTATTTTCGAATTGCATCGTATCTGAATAATCTATTCGGAAAAAGGTTAAAATCGGACGCAGATATTTCAGATGCAACTTGGGAAAGGATGGAAGCCCAGAGATACATGGAATATACTTTAGCTGATGAGGCCAAGGAAAAAGGTTGGTTACGTAGAAAAGTGATGTTCCAAAGTATTACATCAGAAGATCTCTTAGCTTTCACTGAAATGACCGAAAAAGATCTTAAAATTATGTTCACTGGATCTTATCAACTGTCACAGGCAGTATCTTGCTTAGCTGAGATGATTGATAAGGATGGAAAAGTGAATATGTAATTCGTTAAAGATCAAACGAACGTTTTAAAACTGCAAGTTCAATCGAGTCATATTTCTCGAAAAATATATATCGGTGTTTTGTGAAATATAAACCCAATGGTTTCGGTATTTCAGGTCTGCTGCAGTATGCATGTGACTGCGCTAACGGACGAAGAACTATTGGCTGCTGTTCACATATTGCTACAATAGTTTACTATTTATCTCACGCGAGATATTTGTCCAAAGTTTTAAAACCAGTGAAATTCTCAGTAAATTGTTTCAGGGGGAGAATATTACTCCTGTAATCGAAGATGATAGCGTTGAGGATTGAAGGGATCTGGCAGGCAATAAGCACTTTAATTCATGAGAGGCGAGGGGACTCACATAAAAAAATCACCCCGATTTGTGAGAGGCGAGGGTGCTCACATTAAAAAAGCTTCCCGATTTGTGAGAGTCGAGGGGACTCACATTAAAAAAGTACCCTCTGATAAGGGGTCTAAAAACGTACTGCAAATTGTGACACCTTTAGAATAAATGACTTGGACAGTAACCGGAAGTTATGCGATTCTGTAAAAAAATGAATAATTAATGCCCCTGTACTGAATGAACCCCCTTTTTCGAATTTGAAGGATTTAAAAAAAAGTTGACTAATTATTCAAGTATTTCGAGTCACATAATGTGTCTAAACATGCTATTGCGTACGGAGCGAGGCACTGTACGGCGCGACGTAGACCGTACATGACGCGCCCAGGATCTTTCTTATATTAAACTATTCAAACCAATTTTTTAACTTTTTTTTACCCGTTTTTTTTTAAACAAAATTCGAAATTATTCTACAACATTCTCTTATTGAGTCCCATAACATATTTTTTGCCCATCGAAATCAGTCCAGCCGTTCTTGCGAAAAACTAATTTTTTTATTTTTCTTCTAACCCCCATAACTCCCATAAAAATTTTTTCTCAAATACGGTCTTTTAAGAATATTAGTCTTCCATCAGTGTCAACTTACTGTAAAAATCTTAAACAGATCCGAGCGGAGGCAGCACACACATGCTTATCCTGCTATGCCCTTTCTGAATAATTCTGAAAACCTAAAAGTCTTTCCAACTATTTCCAAATTCATCAACTTTGGCCGAGGAACAACTACTGCTGAATTAAGATGCGCCTGTTTCTTTTAATCCTACAGAATTCTGTAGGAGTCTTTAAATTCAATTGAAATCTTTTGAATTTCTTAAAACTTTTTTGAATTATTCTAAAATCTTTAGAATTCACGTTGAATTATTGTGAATTCATTTAAATCTTCGGAATTCTGCAAAGTTAATGAATTTAGAAATAGTTGAAAAGAATTCAATGTTTTTAGTAGAATTCAGGAAATCAAAATAAATAAATTTATAAGCTAGATTTTTCAAGAGAATTACAAAATCTTTAAAAGAATTCAAAACATTACAAATGAATTCTAAGAAATCAAGAGAATTTTGCAGAATTCAAAAGATTTTGAGAGAATTAAAAAAAGTCTTGAAAGAGTCAAAAGATTTCAAATGAATTCAAAGATTTCTACAGAGTTATGTAGAATTTAAAAAACGTGTGCATCATAATCCAGTAGTAGTTCAGCCGTCGACCAGTGTTGATGGACTTGGAAATAGTTGAAAAGAATTTCATGTTTTCAGAAGAATTCAGAAAATTCAAAATAAATTAAGTTATTTATATCCTGAATTATTATATGATATAATTATTATATTATATATATGAAGAATTTAGAGAATTCAAAACATTTGATTAAATGCTACATAAATCAGGAAAAGTCACTGATTATTTGCAGTAATGTACGAATTATCTAGGGTCACTGAAATTAGTTGTGCTACGCTCACCAAATTTCGGAGAACCTAGCCTACATTTTCACTTTTTCCATGCACCGAATATCGGTGTGCCAATATTATTATCTCGAACATGTTTGAATACAAAAATTGATGTTTTTGCAAAGTTATTTTACGGTTCGATAAAACTTAAATCCACCCGCTTTAAAGAGACAAACACATTCGTAATCGCATTTTGTTAATGCTCAAAGCAAGGTGAAGTTACCGCGGTAGGAAAAATTGCTTTTTCGGGGTGCACGCACACTTGCAACTAGCTGTTCACCTACATCCAATTTCCATGCCCTGTACTATCCAAAATATGCGCCAAACCCAATAATTGTTTGGGACTTTTCAATTTGAATTTTTGTTCTATCCGCCATTATAAGGAACGACAATACTCCTGGGACACCCTGTACAGGGATCACTCAAGGGAGATATCCATGAAGCTTTATGGAGTAAACGCGGGGTTGCGTTTTTAGGTGGGCCATTTCCCTTGGAGGTCGCTTACAAAGGTCTTGCGCCCGGGAGTACGCTACAAATTTTTCTAAAGACGGGGGCGTTAGAATCTACATTACCTCCTACTTCAGATGAGGATTCAAATAAAGAAGACTCTTCACCAGGGGGAGTTTTTTGGACCTTGAGTCTAAGGTTCAGATTTTATAGCCTGGATGCAATTGTGCTCCCGTGCAAATTAGGGGCCGTGAAACCGTTTGGAGGTCTGGAACTGTCGTCCAGGTTTAGAGCTGGTCTTGCCTTCTTCCTCGGATTCGGCGATGATCGGCTTTTCCTTAGCTACCGCGAGGGGTTGTGAATTCTTCCGCGCGGTGGGGGTGGTTTGCTTAGAACGGATTCCTTCGTTTGCCCGTAATTGTTGATGAAAGCGAGTGTATGGGCAAGATTGGAGTGGTGTTCGCTCCAGATACAGTATATCGGTCGAAAGGCTTACTTTCTGCTGAGCATTTGGTATCGGATTTTCATCTGTTTCCGATATAACTGACGCAGAAGTGGATTGCTCTTCGAGCACTGGATTTTGAGACAGGGCCTCGACCCAGCGATTTAATTTTCGTTTCTTGTGTTCGAAGGTGAAATAATAGTTTTTTATGTTCACTTGCCACTTAAGAAGTGCGGCACCTGAGTCCTCAACATAGAACATCCAATGAATCGGCTGATGATCACATGATAATATAAATTTCCTTCCGTAGAGGTAGGGCCGCAAATTTGGAACGGAATGGAAGTTTCTAATGTGTCCCCTAATGGTTTACATTTCCCTCGTACCTTTGCCCTATTCCTTCATCCCCCCCCCCCCCCACACACACTTTTCTTAGTGGTCAGAGAGGGAGCTACAGTTTAAAGTGGCTTTCGTACCACCAAGAAAAACGACTTAGCAGTTAGAGTAGTATTTAGAGAATCTTTTTCTCTAGAGGTAGCAGTCCCACGAACCTCCGGAGATGACCAACTTCCTTGCTAGACTACATTCTACTGTATGGGCCGCCCAGGCTTTTCCACAGTGCGATGCGAGAATCGAAACCGCAAGCTGACGGAGTGGGTCCAAAATCTACGCCTTAGCCTCCACGACCATCGTCCCACTTTTAGGGCCGAAAATTTTGTACTTCATACAGTAACGAGAGACACTTCTTTTCCTCCTTATCGTAGCTTATTTCACAAGCGCTCATTGCTTTTGAATAATAGGTAATAGGGATGTCCATCTCATCCTTTTCTTGTAATGCTCATAGGTATTCGCTGTTGAAACAAGTGGGTTGCAGTAAGTTTTTCGACTTTTAAATAGAAGATGTCTGTTAACTTGAATTTTGTAAACTTGGCAACGTATTCTTTTTCTTTATCATTTAAATGGGAGAGTTATAAACCATTAAACACGCACTTGGCGCGGGTTTTCTCCTTCTTGGCTACATCTTCATTCGTTTCCGTTGGCTCTGAAGTAGAAGATTCCTCCCCTTGAATCTTATAGTATTCAAAGGGGATGATTTCCTAAAAAGGAGGAAGAGATAGCTCTAATACCTTTTCAGTAGTGCTGATTGCCAATACATGACACATACATGAAAGTTTTGGCTCGTGACTGCGGCTTTACCTAAATATATTCCATCCGGGGTCTTGACACTGGGTAAGTATCTCTCTCGTACTTCTAGATTTGTTACATTTAGCTCGATTGCCTGACGAGATCATGGTTGACTCCTTAATATGCACGCAAACCGTTAGATTTCCGGTTTTAACCTTTTTTTGCTTCTTTGGATTCTTCATCTACAAACGGAATTTGTGTTACCGGATTGGAGTCCATGAAAATAGTATTATATCTAAAAAAGATTTCAACTTGCTCCTGTCGGAGTTAGGGTTGGCCCAGAATTTCATATGTAGAGATTAGGAAATTATTTCTCACCACATTGACGCCTCTCATTCCATGGAGCTCCACGTCGCGTTATTCACCGTATAATTTCAGGTCGTATGGTCCTATGGTCCTGAAGTGTTACACAGACCAAACGCGAAACGAAGCGGTATGGAATGGAGGTGTCGACCTAGAATTGCATTGGGACCCCTGTAACAAACAAATTTCGATTGCGTCTAAAGTCGAGCCATAAAGTCCTGACGCCTGGCTTTGAGGGTCTACTACTCGGTGAGAAAAAATCGCATAAATTTGAGTCAAAGACAGAAACATTCTTGAACATTATACTTATAAAATAATGTCAGTTTGAATTTTTGAAAAACAGGAGAAATGACCCTCAACTTTCAATACGTCGAAAAATTCACGAGTATTCTTTAACATATACTTTGCAAAAGGACATTTTTAACTGCAATTTAATTGCTTCGATTCCAGAGATCACAGCGCAAAAAGAAGCTCAAAAAATGGAGAAAACGGTGATTTTCTCATGAAAAATGGGAAAATAGGGGAAAGATGAAACATTTATTTTTATATGTCGAAAAAACAAATAATTCTTTTATAAGAAATGTTATATTTTTAAATAATTTTCAATGATGTTTCAATGACTTCTGCCATTAGAGAATTTATTTTCGAAAATTTGATATACTTTTGATCCTTACTATAATTAACGCTTTCAATGTAATCTTAAAACTACATTCTTCAGTAGAGCGAAGTAAAAATGCTCAAATTAATCGAATCGCTTGAGCTGAGGGATAAAAATTTGTGGTCCGACATCCAAAACAAGTAAAGAAAAAAATATTTGAAATCGGGTAATATCTTTTGTTCTCTTTTTTAAATTTAACATTAAAAAATTGTTTAATTAAAAAAAGTTTTTGCCTTTTTAAAAATTTTTTGAAATTGTACAAAAACATGTTTTTTGTATTGATTCGAACCTGAAGTTTCTTCAGCTTGAACCAAAGAAACATGTTATTATTTTTTATTCATGGGAATTTTTTTTTTCATGGTTTCAGGTTTGACATATTCAACTCTTTTTTTTAATTTGTCCATATGAATCAAACCAAATAACCGTGTTTTTGCACATTTTCAAACAAATTGTTACTGCGCAAAAAATTTATTTTCAAATTTCGTAATTTTACATTATTGTTCAGTAGTAAAGACTATAAAAATAATACATTTGTCATAATTTTTGAACCAATAGGAAATATTTTGAATTAGAAATCGTTAAATTTTACTGTTTAAAAATTGTTTTTTTCTTTCACTTTTGTCGAATGCCAACCCACAAGTTTTTTTCCCCACAGCTCCAACGATTTGATTTGTTTTAGTATTTTCACTCCGCCCTACTCTTCAGTGCTCCTAAACTCAATTTGAAAATTGCTTCAGTTAGAACATTTAACATTGCAGTTCATGAATTTGGAATATTCCATTTTTTACTTAGGTAGATATATAAAGTGTTCACCTTCTAATACTTATGTAAAAAGTACTATATATTTCGTAATGTTATTTTCACCTTATTTACTAATGAATACTTTATTTAAGTGCTGTAATTGCTTTAATTATTATTAAATAATGGGTACACTTACTAATTTCAGAGAATTTTCTGAGTAATTAAAATATTGTATTTTCAAATATCGTATATTGAAAGAGAAAAGGAGGAAGTGTTTTGAGAATAGGGAGAAAAAATGGAATTTCAAGAAAAAAGGGGAAACTTAGAAAAAATGGTGAAGACTGTGTATCCTGCGATTCAGTGGTTTCAGCTCAAAAGTTGAAGGGTCTATAAGAATGTTTAATTTCTGAATTAAAAGCGTCTGCGTAATCACGATCCTAATGAGTTTCAATACTGCAAAATTGGTAACGAAAAAAATTCCTCGGCATTGTCGACTTGAACTGTGACACAGATCCTCTTAGAAAAAAACGGCAACGCTGTGCCCGCTACCTTAAGCAATAGGCGTAAAAGCCTCCTGTTCGCTACGCAGCACATTGGGAGTTCGTCGGATTTGTATGAAACTTGGTATGAAGGAGTTTTTGAGGTCGCTGATTTCGAATTCGATGCCAAGATTTACAAATTTAAAAACGAGGATCTAATATGGAGGACAAAATTTACGATTTTTTGCATATTTGTATGAAACTTGGTTGAGGGTGGTTTCGAGGTAGCTGATTTCGAATTTGACGTCAAAATTTACAAATTTAAAATGGATGATCCAATATACCTTAGAAAATTCGTAATGTTTGCCGTGTGATTATTCAGACGCTTTTAAATCAGCTATTACATATTGTGATACTTTTTATTGACCGTTCAACTTTTGAGAGGAAACCGCTGAATCGAGAAGCTTCTTTCAAGCTATATTTCAGCTTGAAATCTCTATCCAGAGCCAAGATAATAATTTTTTACATCTTTAGCTCTATTGGTTATAATAATATTAAATCGAAGTAAAAAATTGCCATTTATAGAGTACATGTTAAAGAATACTCATGAATATTTTCAAATTTTTCATACCAATTCTTGCACTTGTGGAGGACTTCAAAGTCGACGTATTGAAAGTTGAGGTTAATTTCTCCTGTTTTTTCACAAATTTTCTGTCACAGGAAAGACAAAACATTTTTGACGGAAATAAAACTGACCTCATTTAACAAGTATAATGTTGAAGAATGTTTCTGTCTTTGACCAAAAATTCTGGGATTTTTTCTCGCCGAGTAATAAACCTTCAAAGCCAGACGTCAGGAGTTTTTGTGCCGTCTTTAGTATTCGCGCCGAGCTCGGTTATTCCATACGTTCTGCTAAGTTTGTTCGGTGGAATCACGATTTCTTCTTGTAACGCCAGAAATTTCATCAGATTGATCCCTAATCCTGGATCGACCAGGAAGGATGCCTCCGGATTGCGAAATTCCGTGGCACTCAGCATGACTGCCGGTGAATCTTCTAGTTGGTTCAGGGTTTGAAACACCTTGTGCACGAACTTCACAGTTCGTGGACGCTCCTGAAGCTTGGAGCTCGTCGAGGCATCCTGCTGACGAGCTAAATTGAAGTTAAAATGTTTCTGATCATTGTTGCCAGAAGGCACGGGCGATGCTGACAGTGATAAATTTGCGTCCTTTTTTTTTCAAAATCAGTAAACGGCATGTACGAGTAATATTGATATGGAAAAGGGTATTTTGGGTATTGGAAAAGCCGACAGGGATAACCATAGGGGTATCTTGGGAATTGTTGGAACATTGGCGGCTAGCCGAATTCAAAATCGCATTCTTCATGAAAGGCAACTAGAGAATACCTTTCTGCTCGGGGTTAAAAGACCTTTCCTTATAGTGGGGCCATGGGCTTGCAGATCTGGCTCCTTCCGCGTTATCCGCTTTGTTTGTTTCGTCCAAGATGGGTTGTTGTGCCACCCTGTGGGTGGAGACCGATAACCCTAAAGTGGAATTATACTCCTTCACTTCTTCGACATGTAAAGCATACTCATATGCTTCCACTAAAACCTTTGAACGATTCGTGTCCACAAAGGTCGCCAACTCGTCCGGGGTTTCGCGAATGAAATCCATCAAGGCTACGTCCTTAACCAGATGAATCATTAGGTCGCTTTCTTTAACTCGCATGCCTTGTCCCGCCCATTGAAATCTCTTCGCAAGGGCAAAACGTTTCTTTAAATGTTTCAATAATTTATCTAAAGCTAATAACATAAAATCTAAAAATCTACTTAATAAAAGGAGCTTGTTTAACTATGACCTGCAAGAACTCTTTCAAGGGAATATTTTTTCCATAAAATTGTGGAATGTGGTACGTATCCTGTTGTAGTGTGATTTGTTCTATTAATTACGAAATTGCCCGCGTATAATCGAGGTTCAATGGTGCGCCACCCGGCTTGATGTTAGGATTGCAACCAGGCACATTGGTTTTATTTAACTCTGTGTTTTCGTTTGTATCGAACATTTTTATTCTATAGTTGTCAATACCTTTTTTAATAATCAAGATTCTGTTCTACAGATTTTTAAACTTTTATATTCTTAATTACCGAATCATTTAAATCATCATTTCGTACAACATTTCAATGTTTATCAGTCGCCTAGCACATTCGGGGAATCCTAGATTAAATTTTTTAAGTTCAATATTTTGATTTGACTAATCAATATTTATCCAATTCATCTACAAATTCTGATCAAATAATTATTACCTTTTTCAGATCCTTAATTAGGTCGTTCAAACAACAACAAAAAAACCTCCAAATCAGTGGTTAATCGTATTAAACGCTTTCCAAGAGTAACTATTGCTTGCTTTAGTTCCGAAATAGGAGTCAACCTTTCATTTTGGTCTATTAGTCGTTCCAACATCTTCTACGGACAATTGAGACCCTTCCCGCCCCCCCCCCGCCCCCCCCCCCCCCCCCCCCCCCCCCCCCCCCCCCCCCCCCCCTTACTAAGATCAAAGCTTCAGCCCTAGCAAACAAAGAATCGAACATCGCATGAAATCCCAAGTCGTTTGTAATTTCGTTAAATTCTAACATAGGATCTATGGGCGGAGAGTTGACAAAGACTACCTGTTTATTTTGAGATGCTGGAGGCGTTGATACTTACCTGAGAATCTACCTGATTTTTTTAAGGGGGGCTTAAAAACTTTTAATTGGTAACCCATTGATTATTATTAATTGTCAAGAAAAATCCTCCCCCATATTTATTAAATATTAGAATTTTTGAGATTCTTTTCTATCCGTTGAATCACGTCATCCAAGCTTTCAAAATCGCTATTTCGAGTTACTAGAACTTAGTTTGACAAGTTTCGTTCAATAGCACGTTCGTATAGTTTTCGCACGTTTCTGCCATTTAACCTCTGCATGAATCCTCCTCGCACCGGTGACCTTCTTTGCCAACAGGTAAGGATGTCACTCCAGAGTTGGTCAGACCATTTAAACCGATGTTCTTGCGTTTGTCCCGGGGCATTGCCTGGTCATCGCATCGGTTCAGTCCTATTGCCACTCCCAAGTGAACCATGGCCTCCATCCGAGAGAGGCCTATTGTGGGTGGCACTGCGCGATACTGGTGCCGTAACCGCATGATTCGTTGCATTGGGGAGTTAGCCCAATGCAACGTGGCTGACTGCAAGAGCCGGAGCTCTCGGGCGATAGGGTCGTCACATCCCTACTATTATCCCCTTTATTTAAAAAAATTTTTTTTCCCGGGTGAATCCGGTTTTTCATCATAGCCACGGACTAAGTCAAGTGACTGATGAGATAAGGATGTTATAAGTTAATATAATACGATGTCCAAAATCTTCTGCGATGATGTAGGTACTACTATCAGCCACTCCGCAGGTTTTTAGTCACTTGCTTCCTGATGGTCTAGAGAATTTCTCACAATGCGACAGGTATTCAATAAAACAGCCTTCTCAGCTGCTGTCAGTACCCTACTGACTCCTAAATGGTCAAGATGTTCAGTGCATCTTGCGTGCACATTGCCTGTAGCCGAAATCACAATAGGATGAATTGATGCATGTTTCACATTCCTCCATATTGTCTTTACTTCATGCCTTAGCTTGCTATACTTATGGATCTTGTTTGTATAGGTTGCCTGCAAATTTCGGTTAAGTGGACAAGCAATGTCAATGATATAGACTCTTCCACCTTTTTTTTCCTGCGTCACGAAGTCGGGTCGATTGGCCCGGATGTAATGATCCGTCTGGATAGTAACATCACAATATAAGATGTAGTCCTCGTTTTCTAAAGCGGGCATTGGATTGTATGTATAGAGAGGCATCCATTCTGTCAAGAGTCCTAGGTTTATGGGCAAGTTGTTGATGCATAATGCCCGCCACGTCGTTATGTGTTGGTATCTCCACATAATCGGCACCGGTTAACCACGTCTTGATGTAACACGTGTTTGCGATAATTTCTGGTGCTGATAACCCTGTCCTGAATCGCAATGACGAATCCTTCCGTTTCTGGATACTGGACGCCCTGCCTCAGCAAAATATTGGATGCCTCATTATCCACTTCATATTCATCTAACGCTATGGGGTGTTCGCCGTGGATGCCTTTCTATCTCCATTGCGTTTCTCATTCCTCTATGAATTCTGCCCTGATATTCAAGACCTCATCTGAGGACAAATTCAAAGGCGTGTTGTCAAGATCCGCTTTATAGATGGTGTTGTAAAGCGTAACATCTCGCTTGCTGTTAAAATAGTCTCCCAACTGTATGACTTGTGACTCAAACAGTTTCCTAACAAATACAATGCCCCTACCCCCTCTATGTCATAGTAGAATTACCCTTCCAATCGCCGAATTACTGTGGAGCATTCGGTGTTTCGTCATTTCTAAGCGGATGATACTGTTTAATAGTTCGAGGTCGGTGTTCGACCATTCGATCAGCCCAAAGGAGTACGTGAGGACTTCCCCTATTATTATTATATTTATTTTTTGTTTAAACTTATTCTCGGGTGAACCCGGTTTTTCATCATAGCCACGGACTAAGTCAAGTGACTGATGAGATGGGAATGTTAGAAGCTATTGTAATACGATGTTTGAAATCATACGCGATGATGTTGTAGGTAAAAAATTAGGAGCATGGTGTAGTTTGCAGTTTGTCTTTACTGCTGTTATCCTTACGCAGCGGCCGTGAGTGTTGGAGGTGGCAAAAGTCATCTCTGGATGCTTTCTTAGAGCTACCATGTATCACTCCATAGGTTGCTAGTCGCTTGCTTCCTGATGGTCTAGGAAGTTTCTTACAATGCGACAGGTGCTTAATAAAACCGCCTTCTGAGCTGCTGCCAGTACCCTACTGACTCCTAAATGATCAAGCTGTTCAGTGCATCTTGCGTGCACATTGCCTGTAGCCGAAATCACAATAGGATGAATAGATGCATGTTTCACATTCCTCCATATTGTTTTCACTACATACCTTAGCTCGCTATACTTATCAATCTCGGTTGTATAGATTGCCTGAAAATTTCGGTCAAGTGGACAAGCAATGTCGATGACGTAGACTCTTCCACCTTTTTTTTACATCATCGACATTGCTTGTCCACTTAACCGAAATTTCAGTATTATTAAATTTCGTTGTTATTTTTTATTTAAACTTGTTCTCAGGTAAACCCGGTTTTTCATCATAGCCACGGACTAAGTCAAGTGACTGGTGAGATGAGGATGTTATAAGTTATTTCAATACGATGTTTGAAATCATTTGCGATGATGTTGTAGGTACAAAATTAGGAGCATGGTGTAGTTTGCAGTTTGTTTTTACTGCTGTTATCCTCACTCAGCGGCCGCGAGTATTGAAGGTGGCAACAGTCATCTCTGGATGCTTTCTTGGAGCTACCATGTCGTTATTATTATTATAATTTGTATAAACTTGTTCTCGGGTGAACCCGGGTAGTCATCATAGCCACGGACTAAGTCAAGCGACTGATGAGATGAGGATGTTTTAAGTTATTTTAATACGTTGTTTGAAACCATTTGCGATGATGTTGTAGGTACAAAATTACGAGCGTGGTGTAGTTTGCAGTTTGTCTATACCGCTCTTATCCTTACATAGCGGCCGTGAGTGTTGGAGGTGACAACACTCATCTCTGGACGCTTTCTCACAGACTGTCACAAAAGATCGTTTGTTAACATAGGATGGACGTTGGAAGAGAAGGAATGGCACTCGCACAGCGAGTGAGTCGTTGCATGTAGTTGTGCATAGGTACACGCGCAACATGGTGTTTGTACGAGAGGTCTCCTTGCCGCTATTAGTATTGTCGTCTTCGCTTTTTCCATATCTCTCATTCTCACGCCAGTTTACAGTGATAATAATTACGTTGCGTTCGTTTTTCTGGAAAGTTGACTTTCATTTTGGATGAATTGAATAAAAAATTTAATTATGTACCAGGACGGTTCGTAACACACACAGCAGGACGCTTCGGAAAAAACATTCGGAAGGCTTGCGTACAGAGAGACGATTAGAAAGAAATCGGCGGCATGTTCACACGCAATTCGGAGAGGCTCGTAACGAAACCTTTTTACGAACCCTTCCGCTTGTTCCGGTAGGAAGGGGTTACTAGAAGTCAGTCTTTGGCTGACCAGACTGAAAGTGTCAGTAACGAAGACTACGTCAAATAGCATCAATAAATTTTCCTCCAAGTTAGCCTTCGACTTGTCGATCAGGTTGAGAAACATTAAAATTTGATAAAATATTAATTAATAGGATTTTAATAGGTTGCATTAGCTTCACTATATTATTTCGAGAAATTAAACAAAAATTAGTAGTAAGTAAATTTAAATATCTTCAATTTCTGTTGATCTTTAGAGATTTATTTTATTTTATCTCATTGTTTCCTTTCTTGCATAAATTATTCGGTATACGAAAAATAGTTCTAGATAAACTTTTTCGCTCTATGGGTCCTTTAATTTATTAAGAAAAGAAAATGAGACAGTTTTAATAATTTTAGGCTACAATCGGGTTCAAAGAAACTTTGTTGCACCACGTGTTTATGCTTTTTGTACATAAACCATGAGTCAGGTGTAAAAATGCACAAAAGAAGTTGTATGCGTTCTAACACCATCAAATTAATTTGAGCGAAAAAATCCAAACGCTGCTAAGTCAAATCAAACAAATTTTACATTAGAAGCAAACAAATTTTTGAAAGAAATAATTCAAGTTAATTTAAGTAAGATTCCTGGAGACCAAAGAAAAAAAATAAAGAAAAACTTTTTGTTATTCAGGCACTTGCCGTGTCAGTCTACACCTCCGGAAAGTGGTTATCCCTGTAAGGGTATTGTAATAGTTTGCAATATGCATGTAAGGAGGGAAACAGGCTTTTTATGTCGAGCGCGATTTTTGCAGGCCAAATACGAGTCCTGAAAACCGAATTGTATGTGAACTTTGCCTCCGATTTCTTTCCAAACACCCTTCTTTGCACAAGACTTCCGAATTTTTCCGAACTTTTTCTAAAGTGTCTTGCTGCGACTATCCTAGGATCTAGATCAAAATGGAATTGGTGACAAACAAATACGCCGAATTCGTGTCAGCGATTTTCCAGAGATTCTCGATTACAATCACGAAAAATTGAAGATATTCCTAATTTCCCATAGTATTTCCTAGTGTTTTCAGTAAAACATCATTGAGCGCATTTACTTTCCCAGTGAACCTTGGTTTTTATTGTAAATATGGAAATCTATCACAGTGATAACCGGCTACAGCAGACTGCCAGTGTCTGGATGATTTTACTCCAGAAAATTTGTCCGGCTACAGCAGAGTGCCAGTAGCCGGATGAATTTATCTGAAGAAATTTGTCTGGCTACTGATACAATATAACTTATGAAGACTTTTTGTTATTATTATGAAGATAATTGCTATATTATATTTAAATTCGGTACGTACCAGAGTGGTATTGTATTCAGCGGCTTTAAATTTTATGAAATGTAAATATTGTGCTGAAATTTTTGAAAATGGTTCAAAATATTTTCAACACAATATTTACATTTTGAAAATTATAAGGCCGCCGAATGTGGTACAATGTAATTAGTCACATGACGGACTGGTACATGCCCTTAATATGAAGTAGTCAAATAGTCAAAAAGTAGTATAAGAAATGAAGTGATGGAATATTGTTATTGGAACAAATAAAATATCATCCCCAAAAACTTTTCCAATAATAATTAAAATAAATCCACGTAATGTTTTTTGTTCTTTCTGATACTTTTCGAGTGGTTTTTTGAATGCAGTCACTTCAGAGATGAAGAATAACATAGATTTTGAAAAATAATAGCAAAATAGGAGCATGAACTTTTTAATGTATAAATTTATAATATAAATCATACAGGCATCGGTTCTAATGCTTTAAAAAATCACATAAATGATATAAGTCGCAGTGAAGTTTCGAAACAATTTTTTCTTTAGGAATACAGAGTAAAATTTTCAGAACAATAACTCCAATTGACTTGAATTTTCTTCTTTCTAGGATGAAATTGTATGGATTTGCAAATTTTATTTTTAGAAATGAAATCAATGGTGTTGTTGCATATTTTCAAATAATTCTTTTTCCTGGTAAAATTATAAGAACACCAAAAAAATAATGTAACTACGGAAGAAAAGTGTTTTTTCAATTAGGTTTAAATACTTTTTGTAGTGTTTAAAAAGTATACTTTTGAATTTTTCCAGGAAAATCTGATTGATTGGGCGGATTATCGGAAGTACTTCATTCTGAGTAGCGCGGTTGTCCGGTTGGTAAGGGAATATAATATGGCCAATTAAACTCTGTTTTGAAATATTTGCAAAGATAAAGAAAATATTTGAGGTTTAACACCTATTTTACTAACTAATAAGTTTAATATTTAAATTAATTAATTTAACTAATTGAAAATTCAGTTAAATTTAATTATAAATTAATTAATTTCATATTATAGTATTTAAAAATAAATTGATCCACGTCTAAAATATTTTTTTCTAAAATTTTCGACTCATTATCTTGTATTATTTTCAAATTAGACAAGTTATTAATTAGACGAGTCATGTGAGATCAAAACTATAGGTTATGCTTGTAATTTATTATTATGTGTACATTAGTAGCCAATTAGTAATTGCAAATGAGAGTTGGTCAAATGAAATATTCGAAATCTGAAACATTTAGTAGTGATAATGTGCAGCAACAATGGATGGTGTACGCAACTAAAAATGGCTTTCTAACATTCGAAAATGTTCTGAAAGAAGCCGGAGTGTGGGACATTTGAAAATGTTCGGTAATTTTTTTTATGTATATAACATTAAACATTTGTTATTTTTCAAATTTGTTTGCCCCCCTTGTTAGACAAGCTTATGAAAAATAATAGTTGTTTCAGCAGTTTTTCGCTTCAACGAATATTTATGGCGCAAAATCAAATAACATGCAAAATAATTGAAAAAAATATGTTTGCCAATAACCTATAACCTATTTCAAGAATGAGAAAAAAATGATACTCATTTGAAAGTACAAACTGAGATACACATTTTTGCAACACACACTTATCCCATAAAGTTAATAATTCGCAAGATAACAGAGATAACAGAGGGAAAAACCTCGATTAAACTGAGTTGAATTTGATTTAATCGACACATAAGGCAAATAATAAATAAATCGGCTTTTGGGATCGACACATTGACATAACATCAAACTGAGAAACCCTGTATGAAAGCAGGAAAATATAACATCAATCAATTTCAATGTAGTGTGTATAATGCAGCGAGAGCTTTGACGGATTCCAACCGTGAAACGAAACCAACGGCTGCTAACCATCAGGCAACACATTGTTGTCAGAATACGGATACTGTCTGGCGCTAGGAGAAGTCTAGAGCGGAAGAAGAGGTGGGTCAGAGAAAACGAATCGTTTTTCTCTGACCCATCTCGATTCTTCCAAGATCCTCCAGTTACTGTCGACCATCCGCCCAAACCTGAGCAGGGCAAGGCATTTTGGAGAGAATTCTGCGAGGTCCAGTATTCATTGAAAGAAGACTCGGAGAACATAAATAACTTCAAGGAGCTGTACAATACCCTTATAACACCTGAGGAGGAATGCCAACCCATCACAACCGAGGTGGTGGAAAAAGTATTTAGAAGCATGAAGAACTATTCCGCTCCGGGACCAGATGGTATCAAGACATTCTGGTGGAAGAAATTTCCTTCAACCCACCAGCATCTGACCCGCATTTTCACCTCATATCTAAAGTAGGAAGAGCCTATCCCGGAGTGGATAGTGGAAGGGCGCACAGTACTCCTGCCAAAGATGGGCAACTTAGCTGGCTCTAAGAATTACAGGTCAATCACTTGTCTGAACAAACTATACAAGATCTTCACAGTTATCCTAATATGATAGGATCGTTCGGACAATCGGACCTGTGTGGCGAGAGACCTGCTTATCGATAGATATGTCTGCAAAGACGCAGCATCCTACCAGCGCTACCTACCGATGGCCAGGATTGATTACCAAGAAGCTTTCGATTCAACCTCCCATTGACTTATGATCTGTCTATTGGAAAGCTGAAAGCTCATTCGCACATCGTGAGGTGCATAGAGAGATTGATGTTACTTTGAAAAACCAGATTTACTATCTCTCGCACTTCGCCATTCTGAAGGGTACTTCTGCGGCGAACGTGGAAATCGAAATCATGAGGTCACTTATGTATTTTACATGAATGATTTTAAAATCTATGCTAAAAATGAAGAGCAAATAAATCTAGCTCTAGAGATTGTCGAGAAATACACTGAGGAGATTGAAACGGAGTATGGCTTATAAAAATGTGACAAGGTTTATTTAAAGCGCAGAAAACTTAATAGCATCCCTGAAGACCCTGAGTTTGTCGACAGAAGCGCTATACGACACCTTGGCGCTGGAGAGACCCGTACATACAAGGTCATGCCACGGTGCCGCATTCAGGACGTAACATCTATAAAGGATACTCCGGAAGCAGATACAAATGTCTCATCTGACGTATTTGGTCTTCCGAACTGTCGGCGAGGAACTAAGTATCTGCAACGAACATGCTTGCCGTCCCGATAGTGCTCTATTCATTTGGAGTGGTTCCATGGACGTAGGACGAACTCAGATCCATCGATATCGGGTCACGAAAGGTTATGCACATGAACAAAAGCATGCACCCTAAGTCCTCTGTTTCGCGACTCTACATCTCACGCCGTCAAGGTGGTCGCGGAATACTGAATCTTGGATGTCTTCACAACAGTATTATTCTGGGTACAGCATATATAGTCGCAAATGGACGAGACCCTCTTCTTAAAATGGTCAGAAAGCACGAAGAAGTGGGCAAAGGAGCTATTCTGTACAAAGTATCGGAGGAGGCTGCTGAAACACTCGGCCTTGACTCCAATATCAGGGGTGAGCAAAATGCATCGAATCTTATCCACCTTGAGTACTCACTTCTGCAGGCCCGGAATAAGAAAGCAAAGGTGAAAAACTTCTGCGAACAGCTCCTCGATAAGAGGATGCACGGCATCATCCACAGAAATGTGGAGGATTAGTCGAAGGCACTGAGGGTTTCATTTTGGCATGTCAAGACGGTTTCATTTTGGCATATCAAGACGATGTCATTTACACTCTAGCATACTGTCGCCACATTTTAAGCCACGACATTCCCGAAGATAGCTGCAGAGCGTGTCATACATACCCCCAGCACCTAGGACATATACCATCTAGTTGTCCAACTCATGCGGGAACGAACTACACCCAAAGGCACAACGCGGCACTAAGAGTGCTTTATTACCATCTCTGTCACTCTTACGGCATTAACCCTAATACCGCTCCGATAAACGCTCCTAGGGAAATAGAATCAATTGTCGAAAATGAGAAGGCCGCATATACTGGAACTTCATATTCTCGACAATTGTTAAAGTTGCGCTCTCAAGGCCTGACATAGTTCCGTTTGACTTCGAGAAGCGAACTATGCTCGTTGTCGAATAATATATAAATGTGAGAGAAATGGATCTTCCATTACCATTAATCAAGAATAGATGCTTTTTGGGATTTGTTTAAGGCAGGGTTCTACTTTCTCCGGGCGAAAAAAATGCGATTTTTTTGTAATTTTTTTTAAATATGAAGAAAAATATTGATGTAGTGTTTGTTGTGCCTAATAAATATGCTCTTAAATTACATTAAAAAATTTTCTTTAGTTTATTTTATGCTCTCTATATATATTTAAATGGCACTTGCCTCAAAACCACGTTTTTACCGCTTGCTGAAAAAATCTCCGAAACTACGGAATCGATTGGTCGGAAATTTATACCACATATTCTATACATATACATCAACCGGTGGTAGCAGATTTATATAAAAAAAATTATTTTTACTATTATTTTTTTGCAAAAAAAGCACTTAAATAATTTTTATAAACAAATTCACAGTTTGGCGACTTTTTAATGAATAGGCTCAATTCTGGTTTACGGAATTAACTAGGTATGTCTTTGCGATGAGTCTTTACTATCATACTTTGCAAATTGACAACAATTATTCATTATTTGAACAATTTTTATAAACAAGTCCACAGTTTGGCGCTTTTTCAATGAATATGCTCAATTTTTGTTTTCGGAATAAACTAGGGATGTCTTTCCGATGACTCTTTGCTATGATACTTTGCAAATTGACAACAATTATTCATGATTTAAACAATTTTCATAAATATATTCAGTCACAATGAATGGGCTCAACTTTTGTATACGGAATCAACTAAGAATGTCTTTCCGATGACTCTTTGTTTGATACTTTCCAAGTCGACAACAATGATTCATTATTTAAACAATTGATAGAAACAAATCCATTTTGTGTCCATTTTTTGCCAATTGACAACTTCGATTGTTTCTCAATCCAATTAAAACACTTGTCTTCAAAAGCAGTGCTTTAGCTTCTGGAAGCAGTGATTTTTCAACTTGGGGAAACTGATATCTCAAGCTTCCCAAATAAAGAGCAGGAGAACACAACAAAAAGTGCAACAAAGTCTTCATGCATCTTGATTGGAGATGACTTTCTTGTATTATTTACTCAACCTCTTTTTAAGTCTTTATTTCGCGCTTCCTGAGCCACTTCAAATAATTGATCAATTGGTATGACAAAAGAATCAATGATATTTGCTCCGTGAAACAGAATCTTATGCACTGATGGTGGCATAAAAAATTAATCATATTCTTTTACAAACAAATGTGCAGTCTCGGTAGCTATACTTATGAAACTGTTCGCAGTGAATCGCTTTCTCGCTAGCTAAGACTTGCAAAAATGATTTAAAAGTTTTGGAATAACTGATTTCTCAAAACATTTTTTTTTGTATATTGTGACTTTTTCCTGTGTTTTGCTTATCTTTATTTGGGAAGCTTGAGAGATCAGTTTTCCCAAATTGAGAGATCACTGCTTCTAGAAGCTAAAGCACTGCTTTTGAATAAATACTACGTGAGTTCATTGGATCGAGAAACAATCGAAGTTGTCAGTCGGCGAAAAATGGACACAAAATGCATTTGTTTATAACAGTTTTTTAAATAATGAATAATTGTTGTCGATTTGCAAAGTATCATAGCAAAGAGTCATCGGAAAGACATTCCTAGTTGATTCCGTAAAAAAAATTTAGCCTATTCAATAAAAAATCGTCAAACTGTGAATTTGCTTATAGAAATTGTTTGAATAATGAATAATTGTTGTCAATTTGCAAATTACTATAGCAAAGAGTCATCGCTTAGACACGCCTAGTTGATTCCGTAAACAAAAATTGAGCCTGTTCATTTAAAAGTCGCCAAACTGTGAATTTGTTTATAAAAATTGTTTAAGCACTTACCAAACAGCATCTATTCTTAATTCATGCCAATAAAACGTTTACTTCTCTCACATTTTATACAAAATATATTAATTTCAATGAGCTAATCATTGCCAATACCAAAAAATGACTTTTCTTCATTAATTTGTGTATAACACAATAATAATTTTTATTATTACGCTAACCAAGTGGAAATTATTCCTATATAGTTGTAATACAGTTATAAGATCTTCTTTGACCAATCTGAATGTCTTAAAAGAAGTGGCACTTGGGAAAAGTTTTGAAAACAATTTCAACTTTGTTGTTAAATAACAAATTTTGAAACAATGCTAAAAAAATCTAATCGCACAAATCTTTTCAAACTTTAAAAAGCTTTTATTTACAAAAAAACGTTTAAATGCGATGAATTGTGCAGGCTAAGAATTGATTTGTCCACGGGTACTTTTTCTGTCCCACTGTTGCGCCGTCAAGGCGGACGCGGACTTCTGAATCTACAATATCTTCATAACTGAATTGTTCTGAGTACAGCTTACATATTTCATTGTTGCAAACGATAGTGATCCTCTCCTGAAAATGGTCAGGAAACACGAAATGACTGGCAAAGGACCGTACCTTTACAAAGATGCGGAGCAGGTGGCAGAGAACCTTGGCCTGAATTTTAACATAAGAAGTGAGGAAAGTGCATTAGTCCATCTAGATGCTTCACTTCTAAAAGCCGAAGTAGAAAAGGGCCTAGCCCGTTAAGCAGGTCAAAAATGCCCTTGGCTGGAATCAGATTTTCAATGAGCCCTTTTCTGGGACTTGGAATCATAACTTTTTTCCCACATTTTTGAACCCCCATCACCACCCCCATAGTCATGGTGGCTAAAAATGTGTTTTATGGTTTTTATTTTTTTGTGACACATCTGTGTAATGAAAAAATCTAAAAAAATTAGTAAAAAACAAATGATTAGAATACACCTAAAAAAGTTGTATTCCAGTGTTTTGGCGCAAAATTCAAATTTTCGAGAGAAATTCAAATTTTCAAAAAATTTTTTTGGTCAAAAATTTTTTGAATACTGTTTCAAATTTTTCATAAATGAAAGGTCATCTCAAGTGCTAACTTTCAGAATTTTTTCAGATGACGGTAGTTTTTTTGAATAAAAACTTTCACAGATAGCAGATACCCTTATTAAGAAGAAGTATTGGTAAGTATTGGATCCAGTACTTTTTTCCCGAAAAAGTATTAGCTTTCCAATACTTGTTTAATTAGTATGTGAAATGGAAATCCTGCATAGAAGTTTTGGATTAATCATCGCCGCTATCCTCATTAATTACAGGCACCATTTTTCGTCGTACGAACAGTTTGCTCAATATTTCTGCTGGTCGAACGATTTTCGAAAAATATCGAGCATGGGATAGATAGTAAATCACAGCAGCAGCATGTGAGCAGCAACCGATCGTACGATTAGTATTTTCGGACTCACAACAATATCGCTGAATTCCTTCGAAACCAATGGAATCAGGCGTGTGTTCAACAAAACACTTGGAACATTTTGAAAGTAGAATTTCAGTCACGCCATATGAATCATCGGCGTTCTAAGTGTCTTGCTGAATACACGCCTGATTCCATTGGTTTCGAAGGAATTCAACGATATTGTTGTGAGTCCAAAAATACTAATCGTACGATCGGTTGCTGCTCACATGCTGCTTCTGTGATTTACTATCTATCCCATGCTCGATATTTTTCGAAAATCGTTCGACCAGCAGAAATATTTAGCAAACTGTTCGTACAACATAAAATGATGCCTGTAATTAATGAGGATAGCGACGATGATTAATACAAAACTTTTATGAAGGATTTCCATTTCATACACTGATTAAAACATTTAGAAATATTAAAAATACAGCATTTGATCATAAGTAATATTCAGCATTTCATTATTAATCCATGATACCCTTATAAAAAAGAAGTATTGGTAAGTATCAGACCTAAGACTTTTTTTGCGAATAAGTATTGGAAAGCCAATACTTTTTCGGGAAAAAAGTACTGGATCCAATACTTACCAATACTTCTTCTTAATAAGGGTATATGAAAAGATTCTGAAAGTTAGCACATGAGATGGCCTTTCATTCATGAAAAATGTGGAACAGTACTCAAAAATTTTTGGACCAAAATTTTTTTTTCAAAATTTGAATTTCTCTCGAAAATTTGAATTTTGCGCCAAAACACTGGAATACAACTTTTTTAGGTGTATTCTAATCATTTGTTTTTTACTAATTTTTTTAAGACTTTTTCATTACACAGATGTGTCACAAAAAAAAATTAAAAAACACATTTTTAGCCACCATGACTATGGGGGTGGTGATGGGGGTTCGAAAATGTGGGGAAAAAGTTATGATTCCAAGTCCCAGAAAAGGGCTGATTGAAAATCTGATTCCAGCCAAGGGCATTTTTGACCTGCTTAACGGGCTAGGCTCTTTCCGCCAAAAGCTACTCGAAAATAAAATGCACGGAAACTTTGACAGAATTGTAGAATATCAGTCCTTATCGAAGAATCAAACTTTTGCTTTCCTCAGATCATCAGGACTTCATGCAAGTACAGATGGTTTCATTTTAAAATGCCAGGATTTTCGCATGCCAGAACGGTGTTATGTCCACCTTAGTATACCGTGACCAAATTTTACGTCAAGAAGTTCCCAGAGATAGGTGCAGAGCGTTTCATGCACACGCTGAGTACCTAGAACACATACTATACGCGGGAACAACGTATCTCTACAGACATAATGCGGCCCTAAGAGTACTTTACTACCATCTTTCTCGCTGTCACGATGGACAGTGTTCCGGTCCATCCCAATCTCTCCTGTGTATTTCTTGACGATATTTATATCAGTTTGAAGTTTGCTTTTACCAGAGGCATAGATCTTCAGGTCATCCTTATGAAATACATGAGTGACCTTATGCTCACGCTGATTAGTGTCGCCACAGAGGTATCCAGGAGAATTTCGTAGTGCGAGAGATAGAGGCAGAAGTGTGATGCAAAAAAGCAAAGGGCTCATACTATCCCCTTGAAAGACGCCCCTCTGGAAGGTGACCTTGTTCCTCGTCAGACGATGATTCCTAGATGAGATGGTAAATCTAGTTTTCCAAAGAGGCATCAATCTCACTATGTGTGGATGTACCTTCAAGCTTTCCAACAGACAGATGATAAGTCTATGAGAGGTTGAATCGAAAGCTTTCCGGTAGTCAATCCAGGCCATTGACGTTGATGGGCGGCAGCGTCTTTACAGACACACCTGTCAATCAGCAGGTTCTCTCGACAGCCTGCTACACCTTTTTTCGAGCCTCGTTGTTCGCACATCTCTCGCCATACAAGCTCAATTCGTCGAACGATCCTGTTGTTTAGGACAGCTGTAAAGATCTTATACACTGTGTTTAAACAAGTTATTGGCCTGTAATTCTCTGGTCTGGACAAGTTGCTTTTTTTCGGTAGCAGTATAGTGCGTCCTAACACCAGCCACTGCGGAATGGGCGTCTCTGATTTTAAATATGAGGTAAATATGCGGGCCAAATGTTGGTGTATAGAAGTAAACTTCTTCCACCAAAAGTTCTTGATACAATCTGGTCCAGCACCGGAAAAGTTCTTCGTGCCTCTAAGTGCTTTTTTCACCTCTTCGGCAGTGACTGATGGGCACTCCTCCTCAGATTTTATGAGGCTGTCGCAAAACTTCTTGAAGCGGATTATATTAAGTATCTTTTTTCAACTCTAGTGTTTTCGGGATCTTGTACACCTCTCTCCAAAAAGTCTCTACCTCCTTGGGCTTGGGAGGATTTTTTACAAAAACAGGGGGATCACTGAAGAGGCGCGATGGGTCAGCGAGAAACTGTTGATTCTCTCTGATCCATCTCTCCCTCTTCTGTATCCTCCTCCTTGCGTCAGATAACAGCCTTATTTTGTCAACAATATGTTGCTTGATTGTCAGCAGCTTTGACTTGTTTAGTGTGTGATTCAAGGTCCTTAGTTCTTGGGCGAACTTTCGAACCCTTTCCGTGAACGGTCTACCAGATGTTATGTAGTCAATCACACATTGAACACGGGACGCATTCTGTCTTGCCCATCCAATTTTCTTGTTCAGTTGATGCAAGCGTCTTCTTGTCTTTTGATCCATCGTCGGTTTGAGCCTTCGATTTGAATCAGCCAAAGCTCTCGCAGCACCATAAACTGAGCAATTGATGGTCCAGAGGTCGGACTCTTGCGAGATATCTCCACAAAGGGAGGCATCCATTTCAGCCAGATCTTGGGGCTTAAGAGGAACTTGCATGTTGATGTTCCTCCTTGTACTGAAATTGCCATCATCTTCAAGAAGGTGCCTACTTTCTGCGGTTGGTCTTAATGTCGTTTCATCTTCGTCTGCAGCTTGTTCAAGCAGCGGTTGAGGAAGCGCTCCGCGTACATATCCATTTTTGCGGAGGTAGTCGGCTTGATTTCGCAAAGACTGATGCGAAACGTGTTGAAGCTCTGGGTGTTTCTGGCACCACAGAGTATGCATACGCGCCATAAAGCCTCCACGAACAGGGATAATACTGGCATCGTAGCAGTCTAACACATCATTCTTAAGTTGATCCGTCCACTCAATGTGGGCGTTTCGCCGGTTCGTCGTTGTGTTTCCATCTAAATTATTTTCAGCACCCCGAACTCTAGGATGATCGGCATTGTTTGCCGATCCATTGTCGGGTGCTCTGCGCGTTCGATCGTTTTGAACCGCATCTACAACATTTTGGTGGTTTTTTGGTTTCATTGTTGTTCCCACGAGCAGCTAGGGAAAGGGTTCGTCCATCCTTGTAGAGCCCCGCGTGCAAGGATAAGGCTATTACTCTGAGACATCGCCCGATATCCCAGGGTCACCGTTAAAGACACCTCACCCAGGTGCCATGCAGCTTTCGGCACGGTTCGCACACCTTCGCTTAGGGGTTATTCCTTCGGGACCATCCCTGAACAATTGTCCGCGACTGCTTATTAATTATTGTACCCATATTCAGCAGAAACCCTTGGTACGGGGACCCTCTATCCGCAACC
>CAKNXH010002255.1:83166-102344 GCA_932178445.1 Andricus quercusramuli | reverse complement strand
TTCACTAGACTTCTCGCGACCAATCAGAAGTCACCGGGCGCAACGAATAGCAAGTAGCATCAGATCGTCAGCTGATGAGTTGAGCCTTTAGGTTAGTTCGCTTGGTAAGCAATTTTGTCATGCCTCTGGACATAATTTTCTGTTCCTTTAAGGCAACAAATTTTTCACTACTGTTTTACTACTTAGAAAATATAAAGGAGTCGAGGGTATTAGCAAAAATATATTGGATCTCAGAATGAAAAATTATTTCTTAAGCTAGATATCTTTTAGTTACTATTCTTACAAATGTATTTCTTAAATTTCTGACGAATATTGGTTCAGGTTTACCTTTTTCGGATCAAAATTTGTCACTGCTTTAAATTTAGATACACAAGGGGAAAGCGCAGGAGCTGGAGCTGGAGGAGCTTTAGGAGCTGGTGCTTTCGGAGGTGGAGCTCCAGCACTCACAGCTGCAATGCAGAGTAGAAGGAGAAATCCCTCTTGAATCATTTTTCCGCCTGAAAATGATTGCAAATAAAGAAGAAAAAAAAATACATTCATGATTTAATGTGAGTTACAAATTATGAACATTTCCTAGGACAATCGTTTTTCCTCTAAAGTGAAAGTGATCCCAATTTTAAATATTTCAGAATACGCACCTTTCAGATTTTTTAGTTTCCTTTCTCAGAATGTGCACTTTTTTGAAACAGGAACTGAAAAAACTGTGCCGTAACAGTTTTTTTCTCTGTATATATAGGCCGAAATCAATAAAAAAATGCTCGTACTTTTCAATAACCTTAGGAAAGCCAACGACAAATTTTAAAATGCATAAATATTTTGTAGGTAAATAGTTTCGTGGTATGCAGTTTTATTGTTTACTGAATTACTAAATATACGACTTCGTTGGAGGCTTCGAATTTTTCAAATACAAGTTCATAAATTTTTTATTTTTTTAACTATTAACTTTTTACAATACCGCAAAATATTGAGAAATATTTTTTTCTTACGCCTACATTTTTTATTGATAGGCGATTTTATTTCTTTCTGCATCATCACAATCACGACTTTGGTAAAGGTATGAAAATTTTTAAAGACTAGTTCATAAAGTTTTTATTTGTTTTTAACTTCGAAATTTTCAATAACGCCGAAAAATATTGAGAAATATTTTTTATCATGCTTACATTTTATTGTGGTATATAGCTTTATTGTTGACTGAATGATCAAACTCACGATTTCAGTAGAGGTTCGAAACTTTTCAAAACGAAATACATCGTGGTTTTGTTTTTTATCTTTTGTCGTTTCAATAACGCTGGATGATATTAAAAATATTACTTTGGAAGCACACGTTTTTCGAATATTCTAGCATCATAATAATTTTCCATTCAAAACGAAAATAATTTTTTTGAACAATTTGAGTCAGTTTGAAATATATGAAGAAATTTGAGATAAATGAAGGAAATTTAAGAATATTTCATACAATATAAAAATATTTTCAGATTTTTAAATATTTTGATTAGCTTCAAAATTTCCAACATTCTCAAACATCTTCTGAACAGTTTCACTTTTTTCTGGAATTCAGGAAAACCTTTTAAAATTCTGGAAAATCTTGTAGACTTTTTTCGTAATCTTTAAAAATCTAAATTTTTTAAAAACCTCTTTGATATAATTGAAAATTTTTTATTTAGTTTGAATTTTTTCAAAGCTTCTGAATAACTTTTAAAATACCCTTTAAACACACACGATTTTTCTCTAACATGATAATCTTGTAGAATTGAAATATTTTTCTTTTCTTTTTGGAAATTCAGGAAATGATTAAACATTTTTTTCAACTTTATCTTAGAATTATTTTTCGGAAATGAAAAATCATTTGACATGTTTTCATGAGGTTTAATGAAACTTCTATTTTGAATCGCTTCAAAACTTCTAAAATTCCTAAAAATCTTTTGAACGGACTCTGCTTTTACCTGAAAAATTGAAAAAAAAAACGGTTAAAATTGAAGAAACCACCAGAAAATATCCCAAATGTTTTATCAACATTTTTGAAAATCTTTTGGAATATTTTGAGCTTTCTTGAATCTTGAATCTTAAAAAAAAATTATTTTTGAAGTGTTTAAATCTTTCGGAATATTTTGGAATCCTTTTAAATATTCTCATTCCGAAGAAAAACTGCAAAAGAAAAATATATATATTTCTAAATCGTACAGATCCTTTCTTCAAAATTCATGAAATCTTTTAAAATGATTAAATGTTTTTTTTATGTTCTTTAAATTAATTAAGAAAAAATGAAAAATCATTTTAAATTTTCCTAGAAATCTTCTCTAGGTTATCATTCGAAATTGGTCAATTTTGCTTTAAAATGTGATAAATTTCATTCTAAAATTGTAATAAATTATTAAGGTTGTGAATTATACCAAGAATTCAAGAGAGGTCCAAAATATATGATTATTCTAGAAATAAATTCCTAGTGGATTTTTTCATACTAGGCCGCGAGTCGCATGGCAAATATTCTTATTTTTTGAAACCTATAACAATTTTTAAAAAGTCAAGCATTTTTTCAAAACACTTAAACATCTACATTTTGTTTCAAATTGCTTGATATATATCTTCAAGGTATAAATTATAATATTTTAAAATCTTTTAAAATCTTCTGAAGCTTCCAAATATCTTTGGAAATGATTCCGTTTCCCAAACATGCTCTAAGACTCTGAACATTAAAAAAAAAGTTATCTTGTAGGTGATTCGACACCTAGAATCTAAGACTCGTTCTGGGGAAAAATGATTTTTCGGCGTCTGGTTTTGTCGCGCGACAATCGTCTGTGTATCTCGCGATCATGAATATTGGTATCAAAACGTTGCATCCTTTTAATCCATTTGCCGCATCAACTTGATACCTGGTAGTTTTGTGTGGTAGCATTTTATGTATAAGAAACATTTTTCATTTTAAAAGACGTAAAAAAATCATAATTAGCAGCAAAATCTCGCAATTCCCATTTTCTCACTTATAGGGGGTTTTTTGGGACCCTATAACACAGAATTATGGCTTAATTTTTGTGTGGATTCGAAGAAATTTCCGGACATTATTTATAAAAATTCTAAGAACAAAAATTTGGTGCAACCTTACTGTATATTGTCAATTTTTGAGGTTCTGAGTACACGTCGTAATTTCCGTCTAAGATATATCAGGAACCATTATTCAAACCTTCACCAAAGTTTAGTCCAAGAGCTGCTGCAGATTTTCGCCAAGCGGTGAATAAATCTGGAGGAAGATCCTTCTCGCGAACAAAAGAATTCAAAATTCACGAAATTACAGTTGTCAATGATTCCACGTTTTATTTGAAAAGGTCTGTGCAAAAATGTCATAAAAAAAAGATTGAAGCCTTGAGAATCCTAATATATTTTCTTTATTATTGTTTGTAATTACGAGTTGCTTGTGACATTTCAACTCGACTACAGATCAAATGCAATGTTAAATTTTAGTTTCACATCGTTTCGTAATCAAATTAATTGTTTCGAATCGGGGTTTAAACGCTCTACTCTATAACTTAATAGGACTCCATGTTTGGAGCCTACTGGAGTTTCCTTAATTTCATCCTGGGTCAAGAATGTAAACATGCCGCTCATCATGTTTATTTTTGCCCGTGATTTACTGCAATGACGAGAATTAAATTTATATATTCCAGCAAGAACGTTACTAGTCTCCAATATTGCGAAGACGTCACCATCCGATGTTGATAATACAATTTGTTCTTGGATTGGCACGGGCCGATAGACTTTCCGTCTTGCGAGTACGTGAATTCGTTTATCTGTAGGAAAAGTGTATCTTCGAAGTTCAAAAATCCGATGCGGATTCTGATAGGAAGTAAGCCGAATATATTGAAGTTGGTCAAGACTGTATGAAATTCCTTGAGCAGAAGTAATCCTGGTAGGCGGAACCATCAACCTGGCATTGGCTGGAGGAGACCTGGACCTGGCACCAAGAGAAGGCTTGGCAGGAGAAACTGGCTTGCCAAGAGAATGAGGTGTGGCAGGAGGAAGAGACCTGGCAGGAGGATGTTGTTTCTCAAAAGAATCATAAGAAGGTTGCCGACGAGGAACGCCAGGAATAGGATCGCCATTAGGTAGACATTCAAACTGTGAGCTTAGCTCTGCAAAAAGAAAGAGGAATAAATTTTTTTACATTGGTATATCAAGAACTGGTTGGGGCAAAATATTGCGAGCCAAGACTGACCAGCTGTTCCATTGTTGCACCCGCAATATTCAGGAAATATTATTAGGGAAGAATCCGCAAGAATTCGTTTTTCGAAATTTTTTTGCAGTATGCAGTATTTTCTGAGTGAATCCGGAAACCCGAGTCTTTCTGATGTTTCCCACTTTATATATACTATTTTATTCTAAATATATTCACAACTATTCGCCAATTTGTTTGATTTTGGATGTTTATAGTGTGAAATCATTAAATTTTGAACATTGTTCTGATATAAGTCTATCTCAAAGATATTCAATTCAAGATTCTTCAATTCTTACTGTGTTGAAGTTAAATAGGTGTTAGAATCTTTAATTTCAAAGATGTATAGATCAACATTCTTAACCTTGGATAATGTTGAATATCAAAATAAAGAATTTTCAATTGTGAATCTTCCAAATTGAGAAAAATCTCAAATGTGAATCATCGCGATTACAGAATTTTTATTTGTAAAACTGAAAACTTGCGTAATTTTTAATTTAATATTTGCAGAGTTCTGAACACTTGAATAAAGTTTGGAAACAGAATGATTGGCATATGATGCGGATTACGTCGAATAAATTTTTATTTGCTGGAAGCTTGACATTTTTTCAAAAATATTATAGATTAATTATAGTACTATATTCACCAATATAATTTTGGATGACTGACACGATGTAGACGAGAGAATGGACGATCCTCATTTTTTCCAATTCTGTTAAAAACTGATTGAAGCGTTGATTCTGAATCTGATTAACAGTCTATCTTATGACTATTATTCTAATCATTATCTCATATATATTAGAGGCGTCAAGATTCTTCTTCTAATATCTTCATATTTATGTTTCATAAATCATTTTATAAAATTAGATTACAGTAACCCAAACTAGTTTGAAGCAAAGAAATGTTTTTATACTGCTCCACTGAAAATATCCACAAATTATTTAAACCATTTATTAGTGTTATGGACATCTCTCTGAAAGATTTTTCTAAGTTTTGATGATTACCTTAACCGAAGCTAGTTTGGAATGAAGCGATTTTTTTCAGTACCTCTTAGTTTAAAAATAAACACGAATTGTTCGAACCATTTGTTTGTTTGTCAACACATTTCTTGAATAATTTTTTCTTGTTACTACACCACATGAATATTTTTCACTAGGTATGGTGGAGCAATTTAAACTAAGCATTGTTGAAAAATATTCGTTTTCAAAACAATATTTTGAATGTGCCCGGACAACGGAAGTGAGCTATATCACTTTTCACAAATTTTCTGCTTTAATGTAGTGCCCGTTATTGTTACTATTTTTGAGAAGACAAAAAGTTCTCTGTCATTCAAAAATTTTCAAAATTGAAAGAATATTATTACCTGGAATCAGTTCTTTACCTTTGACCGAACTTTAGATTCTTATCTCTTTACTTTTATTATCGTGTCACTAAAATGATAAGATTTCATCGTAGCTTGTTTTCTCAAGACAAAAATTCTCTTCAACTTTGCCTCATCTAATTTGATAAAATTAATTTTAGAATGCCGAATATCGGCAAAAAACAACATCAGAAAGAGAAAAAATATTTTACTTATAATATTTGATATTAATTTACTCATTTTTAAAAATTGGATGAATGAAAGTTGTAGAGAATCTTTTTCTTGTGGAAACAATCTTTCATACAATAATAGGCAGTACTTTTGAAAATATTCGTAAGAGGCGATAAATAAAAAAATTTGGATCTCTTAAATTTACTCAATTTCTTCTAAAATTATATCGCCCGGAAATTTTCTCAAATCCACACAAAAAAAATCCATTTTTTTCTTCTGGCAAAAATGATATTTAGAGATGGCTCAAGCCCCATGAAGTTTAACAGATTTTTCAAACAATTTATTATTGTTTTTAGCCATTTTCTTCTAGAATAGAGCTAGAAAGTCGCGGTTTTTTCAAAAGTGTTCCACTTTCTCTCCAAGCTTCAATTAGAATGAGGTAATACTTGATTTGTGTTAACAAAAATAATGTATCATTATTGTTCTTGGATGTTCAATCATTTTTCTACTTTTAGCTTGCAGTAAGCTGTCAGTAAATTCACTTCAACAAAAAATATTTGTGTTTTCAACCACTTTTTACTTAGTCAAGTGATGAATAATGCATATTAACGAACACAGTTGTTCAAGGAAATTATTATTGTTTATAACTATCTTTCCTTAGATGAGTGCTAAAAAGTTGCGGTTTTTTTCTAAACTCTGAAACTTTTTGTCCACTTTTTCAGTTAGAGAGGTGATAATTAATGCAAGTTAACAAATATGCTTAGTTTAACAATGGATTGTTATTTATAACTATCTTCTCTTTGATTAATTATTCACCTCACTCTAATTGAAAATTGGACAAAAAGTGGACATTCTTTTAAGAGACTGCTGTTTTATAGTATTATCCCAAGAGAGTATTATTAGCAATGATAATAAAATGTTTGAACTATTACCTTTTTCAACAATAATGAAGTATAAATCATGATTAGCAGCCAAAACTTGGAAAACCCATTTTTTTACTTATGTGGTTTTTTTGGGACCCTATAAGAAAGACCGGCGTGAAAAAAGTTTGCATGTCAATAAACTCGGTAGTATCTGGCTGAAGCATGGGTCACGGCTGAATGGTAGCATGGCCATAGCCCTGCTCGTCTCCGTATCCCATGCTTAGGACACGCTAAATACAAATGGATATTTTTAAGAACATGTAAGTGATAGAGAAAATTAGCCAATGTTGACAATTAAAATCTTTATTTTGCCAATAGCCGACACATCTGGAACGTGCACCAGGTCGTTCAGGACGTCATCTACGAGAACTTTTTCGAAATTTTAATTGTGTCTTGGGACCCAACGCGAACATTATACTTTAGAGTGGGTTAAGAATGGGTCAAGATTGCGAAGGCTTCGCGATCTTGTGATCTAACGACAACATTCTAACTTACGCCCTTGAACGATAACAATCATGAAAATGATGCTGCAATATAAATTCGAATGACGCTTGTAATTATAAGACTCATGGTAGCAGTAATATCAACAATGGCTACATTAGTGACAATAATAACACAAATTCGATCAGCGACAATGATTACAATATTAAAGATAGCGACGAAGACAAATATTTCATCAGCGATGATCATCACATTGATTTAAATAAATAATAATTGTTGAAACAGCTGAAAATTATTTTGAAAATACTTAAAAGCTTGTCCCTTACCGATTGGGTGTAAATTATTTCTTGAACATTTCTGAAGAGGTTTCTTTCATTTTTTTTTTAAATTGAGCTTTACCCATTTTGAAACCCATGTTAATTTCAATGGCCCGGGGGCACGAACTAACGTTGAAAAAAATTAAGGAATTTTATTTTTGAGAAAACGAACAAATTGGGAGGAATCTCGCATGAAAAGTCGAAAGTTGAATTCTTACTGCTGTGTAATTTTAAAGTGCTTTCAAAGTAACTAATCGACATTCGTGTTCTCGTTAGTAATGGTTTTGTGTGTGTTACAACCATTACCGCGAGCATTTTTAAGCAAAGAGTTGTTGTCGTTCAAACCGCCAATTTTCTCAAGTTCGTTGTGTCAGGTGAATATGTAGGAATGAAATGCTCTACGGCAATAATATAATAAGCGGCCTACGTCCGCTGATGAATGAGCGGTGAGAGACGTTAGTCAGGATTCATGATTAACAATAATAACTTTATCAATTAAGTGCGGTACATTGCGCGTACCGCGAGGAACATGTCACTAGACGGTGATGGCGACTGACCATACGGAAGTGACTTGTTCAAGAGAGGAAACTCTCGCGTCGCCTACTCTGCCTACTCGACCACGGGTCGCGTACATAGATTAGAACTAGCTCGCTGGTTCTGATTTGCTGAGTGGAATAGTGTGGGTGCTAAGACCCTACAAATAGTGTGTTAGTGCTGCCATCTATGTGTCACGTCAATTACTTGATACAATGGCTCTCGAAATCTCTGAGGATAAATTTAACCTCTTAATGCAAACAATGTGGAATCTGGAGTCCTCACTTTCAGCTCTCCACACCAAAATTGACCATCTTACGCTAGAAAATCAAGATCTTAAAGTCGAGCAAGAAAAAATGAGGTCGGTTATTACGGAACAAGACCGAAGAATCGTGGCAATGGATAGAGCGCTAAGAAGCAACAACTTGATGATTTTCGGTGTTCTGGAAGAAGACGACTTGGACGGATTGAAGGAAAAATCCGGGACAAGCCCCGTCCCGTCCAAACTCACCTACGTTCCTTTAAGGATAAGACAATGATCCTATCGCAGCTCAAAACATCACGCGGCACTGGGATCAGCATTGCGGAGGTATACACTAGAAAAGGCCAAACTGAAAGAAAGACTCTGCTGCCATATCTTGAGGAGCCTAGAAATTGTGTCCTGAAAGCTTCCTTAAGCTATAATGCAATTTATGTGGATGGCAAAAAGTTCGGGTTAAAAAATCTAGCAGCGTTGGAGTCTGTAATCCAGTATGCCAAATTATCTGGGAATAGGGCGGAACCAGTTGGGAGAGGGAAAATGGGAGAAGCCAGTCATTATCAAAGAGCAGGTAGATGCAGATGTAACCCTACAACTTTTGGAAGAAACCTTATGCGCTCTGTCAGAGAAATACAACAACGTTCCTATCACTATATATGGCGATTACAACTATTGATTGGGGGGATTAGGTCGGGGTCCACCTGATATGTTCTCTCACAAAAATTCTTCAATGTACCAGTAGAGTCACGATTAGAGATGGGGCGAGCAGTAGGAACCCTACAGCTTACTGCCCTTCGGCCTCCTGCAAACAACGGCGAAGCAGTATTACTGCTCGCAGGAGCTTCGCAGGACCTACTGCAGACTCCGACCGGTATTTCTCCTGCCCGCCGAAGTGGCAGTAGCTCAGTATTCTGAATTGCCGGATTGCTCCTGCGAACTCCGGCAACACTCCAACAGGTTTTCCTACTGCTTCCTACAGCCACGACAATGGAAACACATGTGCGCTCAAGGGTTCAAGCCTTCAAACTTTCTTTACCTAATATTTTGCTGTAATATATCTATATATATTTTAACATTAATCTCGGTTCCCTTGGAGTTTCTAGTTTTAGGATTTCTTGAGTTTCTCTGTTTTCTTCTAATTCCCTTTGGATTAAGTCGATTAGGAAAATAGGAATATCCGGATTGGGAATCGTATGTTTCATTTAAATAAATTTCATAAAATCTTTGTAATATTTAAAATTATTAAACTTTTATTTTTATATGTTGTGCTCCGTTTTCATCCTGATTAAGACCTAAATAAGGAATAATTACCATTCAAATGTAATATTTATGAAAAGTTTATTTAGGAAAATTACATTTTTTCGCAATTTATACGAAAAGCACTTCTTTGATGTCTCCTTTTGTAGTAAAATGAAATTTAATTTAATGCGAAGAATGCTTCTCATTAATGTAAATTTAATTACATGATTATGTATGTTTCCAAGTAACAGTTTAGTCGGACCATGAGTAACAGTTATATATGAGAGGAAAAAAGAGGGGGACAAAAGAAAGAGACAACCAAAGCAACATTACACTCTTTTTCCTTATTCTCTCTCGGGCAACTGGACTTGCTTTAAGTTGATGTTTTTTAAGATTCCATTATAAATTTAATATGCATAGACTGCTCTCTAAAGTTCGGTTCTTAGTCAGCTGCTACTTGTGACAGTTTTTCTTTTAATAAATTTTTTTTTATCAAAGACGCATTTTTGAGATTAATTTTTTAAGAAATATGTTGAATTCCCGAATTCGATTACATTTCTTTAAACCAAAACTTTATTCTTAATTTCTCAAAATAAGGATAGATTTTATATACTTATCTGAGCAGGACATTTTCACGTAAGCAGTTCTTTTTCAATCTAGACAGAAAGGTACTTTTGAACTCATAAAATCTCATGGCGATAAATAAATGATCTTTTTAGAAACCGTGTACCTTTTGCACGTACAAAATATGTGTAACTTTTTTTCATAGATGAAGGAAATGGAGAAAATGAGTCAATACATCAAGTGCAGAGGCAGCTATAGTTAAAAAACCCTTCTTCTTAGCAGTTTACGCAAAAATTTTGATTTGAAGAAAAATACTATTTGCGGAAAAAATGATTTACCTTCAAAGTATGTATGAAAAATGTAGTTCATGGTGTCAGCAATATTTTCCAAACAAATAGAAATCGTAAGATGTGGGCTTTTTGAGAGAATTCTGTTTCAATTTGTTCAGAAAAATAGCTACCATTGTGCTATTTTAAAAAATTGCTGTATTTTCTTCAGATTATCCGATAGATCAAGGATTCCTTTACCATTGACAAAAATTAATACCCAATTACGTGTAATCAGTAGAGAAATGCAATATTTCACGTAAAAATCTGTCACTCTCCAAAAGATTTCGGCAATTGGAAGGTTAACATCAATAGCTTGTAATAATTAAGATCAAGTTTTTTCGACACCCTGACTGTTATGGAAAACCCTATTTTACACTTCATCCAACATTACATAAAGAATGTAGTTCATAAGAAAAAGAAATTTTGCTGACATTGTTTGCATATATCGAAAATTTAATTTAAAAACATAACATTCGTTCTGAAACAAAATTATTTCGCCCGCATAAAACTCACAGGATGTTGTCCTCATTTACGTAGGAATATGATCGAAATATTTCAAAAAATATCAAGTTTGGGTTCCCTGAAAGCATGTTTTTTGTGTTATCAAAACAATCTATATCACTTTTTTCAACTTAGAACCGGTTTAAAATTTTCTCACGGTTTTTTTAAGAGGACGATTCACGATATACCTCATCAGAATCTGGAAAGAGAAATTTGATATACAGATTTAGAGAACGACTTAGAATGGTTTTCAATAACAAAAGCTATAAATTTCTAATAATTATAACTTATGAGAAAGAGTGTTTTGAATCGGAAGATTATGTGTGACCTTATGTCCTCTATAAAACTTCATATTTCGTTGCTAGAAGATTCTATGACTTCAAATATGTCTGGCTGTCTGATTAAATTTAAATCTGTTCTTGTGCATATTTTATTTACGAAATGCATTAAACTACCTTTCGAGGTCATGATTTATTATCACGAAAATTATAAATATATTTCTATCTTAATAATTTTAAGTGCCAATACGGATATGTAGACACACATTAGCTATAATGTAGGTGCTGAAAAAATTAATAAGTGGATATTTCTGTAGCAACATAATAATATATTGTAATTGAAAATTCAAATTAACCTAATTGCTCAAAATACTTTCTGCAACATCAACCTTGCCATTATCATTTTCGAAAAAATAAGCATGATTTCAGAAACTCGAAATTTCAATATTTTTTTTTTTTACTTTTCTCTTTGTTTAATGGCCCACTGATAAAGCAAGTATCTGCAGGATATCCAAGGATATCTTAGGACATAAGTCAGATATCCCACAATAAATCGAGACGCATAGATTGAATTGAAGAAGGTTCCATGATCTTTTATGTTATGCCAATATCGATTCACGAAAAAAAAATGTTTACATTTTTTATATCAGAAAATTCTTTTCATATTGACATATCGACTGGTACCATATCCAATTATACTTGCTCGTTTCTGCGAGATGAAACAATTTACCTGTCAAGGAATTTTGTATTACCTAATAGTACCGGTTTATGCAAACTCTGAACCGAATTATTTACTTTGTTTATGTAGGAAAAAACTTTTTAAAAAATTTGGAATATAATAATTAAGATAATTCATTTAAAGATTCATATAAATCGGTAATAATAAATCATAAAACAGTCCTCAACAGATCCATCTGTGCGACTTAGCGAACAAATGCATCGGATGCAGCACCGTTAGAATTCGAAAACGAGCAAAGTCTTCCTCATATGAAAAAGTTATTTTTTTGAATTTGTGAATGATGTTGTGAAAAAAATCAGCCTCACATAATTTATTATTCCGTGGCAGAATGAACATGAATCAAGTAGATGAAGCATTTATGTAATTTTTAAAGAGCCACATTTAATATACAATATCAATCAATATAACGTTAATGTTTTTTGTCTACTTGATCTCAAATCAATACTTTTTGGATCTTGATTATTAATTTTTGTGAGTTGTGAAAAAAATACGAATTATTAATGAATACGATGTCAATGTTTTTTGTCAACGTCGTCTAAAATCAATATTTTTGGAATATTGATTTTTAATTTTTGTAAGTTGTGAAAAAATCTCATAACACCAGGTCTATCAGATTTCCGTCCTGATGTTGAATCAACTAGAACACCAGGTCTTTTAGATTCAGAAAGGACGAAAAACATTAACATCATATTGATAAATATTTCGGTGATCAAATACCATAACATCAATTAATGAAAATATTCAATAGCCAAAGAACGAAATGATCCATGTTTCAAATAATTGCAATGATGAAATTTAAAAATACTTTTTTAATAGAAAGAACAAAGTCCAAGGATGGTCGTTAATGAAATAAACTGATTCTGAGATAAAAGTTTAGTCTAACAGCTGATGAAGTTTTTCGCCAAGCGGTGAAAAAAACTGGAAGAAGATCCTTCTTTCGAACAAAAGAATTCAAAATCACGAAACTTTTCACGAAATCACGAAAGTTGGCCACGATTTGACGTTTTATTTGGAATGGTATGTACAAAAATGTCATAAAAAAACAAAGATTGAAGCCTGAGAATCATAATATATTTTCTTTGTTATCATTTGTAATTACAAGTTTCTTGTAACATTTTGAGCCGACTTCAGATTACATGCAATATCAAATTTCAGTTTCACATTTTTTTGTAATTAAATTAATGGTTTGGACAATCGGGGTTCACACGAACTACTCTATAACTCAATAGGACTCCATGTTTGCAGCCTACTGGAGTTTCCTTAACTTCGTCTGAGGTCAAGAAGGTAATCATGCCGCTTAGCATGTTTATTTTTACCCGTGATTTATTGCAACGACGAGATTCATATTTATAGATTCCAGCAAGAACGCTACTAGTCTCCAATATTGCAAAGATATCATCATCCGATGTTGATAATACAATTTGTTCTTGGGTTGGTACGGGCCGATAGACTTTTCGTCCTGCGAGTACTTGAATTGGTTTATCCGTAGGAAGAGTGTATCTTCGAAGTTCAAAAATCCGTTGCGGATTCTGATAAGAAGTAAGCCGAATATATTGAAGTTGGTCGAAACTGTATGAAATTCCTTGAGTAGAAGCAATCCTGGTAGGTGGAACCATCAACCTGGCATTGGCTGGAGGAGACCTGGACCTGACACCGTGAGAAGGGTTGGCAGGAGCAAGAGACCTGTCAGGAGAATGTTGTTTCTCAAAAAAATCATAAGAAGGTAGCCGACGAGGAACACCAGGAATGGGTTCGCCATTAGGTAGACATTCAAACTGTGAACTTAGCTCTGCAAGAAGAAAGAGGATTAAATTTTTTCACATTGGTATTTCAACAAATTTTTGGGGCACAACATTGCGAGGCAAGACTGACCAGCTGGTCTATTGCTGGACTAGCAATAATCAGAAAACATTATTCGGGAAGCATCCTGGAAAAGTCGTTTTTTGAAATTTTTTGACAGAATGTAGTGCGCTTTTATAAATACATACAGTATTTTCTGAGATATTCACAACTGAATATTTGCCAAGTTGTTTGAATAGGAATGTATATGGTTTAAAATAATTGAATTTCGAAAATCGTTTTGATCAAATTTGATCTCAAAGATATTCAATTCGAAATTCTTCAATTCTTGAATGTGTGATTTTTGAATGTGAAGAACTTTTAATTATTAATCTTTCAAATCAAGAAAAATCGCAAATGTGAATCATCACGATTACAGAATTTTTAATTGTAAAAGTGAAAACTTGCGTACTATTTAATTGAAAATTTCCAGAATTCAGAACACTTGGATTAAGTATAGTATTATATTCACCAATATAAGTTTGGATGACTGACACGATGTAGACGAGGGAATGGGCGATCCTCATTTTTTCCAATTCGGGTAAAAACTGATTGAAGCGTTGATTCATATTCTGATTAACAGTCTATGTTATGACTATTATTCTGGTGTTTTATTATATCTGTAATGGAAAATTATTGATAAGACTTTATTAAAATTAATTTCGAAATGCCTAGATTAATTATAAGCGTAATTGTACATGATTATGATATCATAATCATTATCTCATATATTAGAAGCGTCCGGTTTCTTTTTCTGAAATCTTCATATTTACATTTCATAAATCAGTTCATGAAATTAGATTACTCTAACCCAGGCTGGTTTGAAGCAGATAAATGTTTTATACTAGTCCACTGAAAATATTTACAATTCATTTAAACCATTTATTAATGTTATGGACATCTTTCTGAAAGATTTTTCTAAGCTTTTATGATTGCCTTAACCGTAGCTAGTTTGGAAAAAAGCAATTTTTTTCAATACAGCTCAGATGAAAATAACCGTAAATTATTTAAACCATTTGAAAATTTTGTGGACATTCTTTTCAAGGTGTCTGCTAAGTTTGAAAAACAAAGAAAGTTATTTTGGAGACATGTAGACACAAAATCTATCCCACAAGAGCGATTCGGATGAGGCTATCGTAGAAAAAAGAGTTTGTGGATACATTTCTTGAATAATTTTTCCTTGTTACTAGACCACATGAATATTTTTTACTATGTATGGTAGAGCAATGCAAACTAAGCATTGTTGAACAATATTACTTTTCAAATAATATTTTGAATGTTCCTTGACAACGGCAGTGGGCTATGTCACTTCTCACAAATTTTCTGCTTCAAGGTAGTGCTTGTTGTTATCATCATTTTTGGAAGACAAAAGGTTTTCTGTCATTGAAAAATTTTTGAATACACGGAAATATTATTTCCTGAAATTGATTCTTTATCTTTGACCACATTTTTTATTCTTATCGCTTATCTTTTATAATCCTGTCACTAAAATGATAAGATCAGGAAAAAAAGGCAAAATATTGGACAAATAATATTTGGTATTAATTGATTGATTTTTTTAAATTGGATGAATGAAAGTTGTAGAGAATCTTTTTCTTGCGCAAACAATCTTGCATAAAATAATAGGCCGTCCTTTTAAAAATATTCGTAAAAGGCGATGAATAAAAAATTTTAGTCTAAAATAAAAGTTAGTCAATGAATAATAATTAATGAATAATAATAATAAGAAATAATTGAAAATGTTTTGTAATCTTTTTTCAATTTTCTTTTAGAATTAATTGCAAAAATCATTTAGAATTTACCGTGAATCTTGAGAATATTTGTTTCATTCTCTTGACGCCCTGCAAAACTGAGTTCAAATAACATTTTTTTAAATCCTGAAAAATAAAAATAATTGTCTCAAATTGTTCCATACTTTTTCCCGCACATTTTAAAATCGTAAAAAGTTGAAATTATTCTTTCAAAATTAGACCCAAACCATTAAGAATTTTGCCAGAAATATTCTTCAAAATTTATTCTCAAAATCTTTCAAAATTATTGAAATGCTTCGAATTTCTTTTTCGAATTCTTCAAAATAAGTTTCGCCCATCATTTAATTTTCCTTATCTCTTTCAAAATGTAAAAAAGTTTAGAAATTATAGTGTGGTTGAAAAACTACCTGAACGCAATTATTCCCCAGTTTTAACCAATCATTTGTAATTGGAATGCTCTCTTTCATCAATAATGATTAGAAGTATTTAGAAATGAATATTATTATGAAGTCCCATTATTTTTTTCACAATTTTTTAGACAGTTAAAAATAGCATAGGGCTGGAAAAAACTTACTTTTTGTACGATGACATTTGCGTGTACTTTCACCATGATTTTTGTAACTCAGTGCATCAAAATACATTTCTATTCCTGTTGTAACGACATATCTGATTGGTTGAGTCACAAAACTTGTGTTCGCGCGCCGTCTCTGGTGCGCCAAACCAAATAGGCCCCTGACGTCACAAATTTCGTGTTATTTACTTGCTTCACCGAAGCGTCTCCAAAATAAGATTCATTGAACCAATTAAGTAGAGTGGTGTTTTCTAAAGCAGAAAGAAAGAAAATATAATATTTTGAGAAAATATTTCACACTATATATAGTGTCACACTGCACTGTAACTGAACTTTGAGGTTATTTTGAGCCCCGTTTATCGCTGGTTAAGTCACTAACTGGCCAAACATGGCCGGTTAAGTTAAACAGCGATTAGGCTACTTTAATTTTGGTTTAAAAGATGGTGGAAAGCAATGTGCTGATTAAATAAAGTTAATCAAGTGTTAAAATTTAATCAGGGTTGGTCAAATTGTCCGGGCGGATTGTGCTTGAGAAGATGGAAAAAACTCTTTGAACAGCCATTTTTGACCAACGGTTCTGGTTTTACACATCGAAAATGCTTATGGCCCGGAAATTAGTTCGAATCCATACACAAACAAATTCATTTTTTCTTCTACAAAACTGATATTTAGAGGTGGCTTAAGCCCCATGGAGTTTATGTCATATTTTCCAAACAATTAAATATTTTTTCTTAGAATAGACTAAGAAAGTTGGGTTTGTTTGAAAGTGTTCCACTTTTTTTTAAAGTTTCTTCTAGAGTGAGCTAATGAACTAATGTCAACAAAAATAATTTATCAATATTATTTATAATATTCAACTTGAATAATTCGAGAAAGTTGCGAATTTCCTGAAATTATCAAACACTTGTTTACTTTCTGCTCGGATTGAAAATCGGACAGAAAGTGGAACATTTTTTAACAAACCAGGACATGCAGGCATCTTGTCATTAGCTTGAAGTATTATTTTGTGTATGAGAAGCAATTTAGATCCGAGAAACCACAAAAACTAATAATTAGCGCCAAGGACTCGCAAACCCCATTTTTTTATTTATGGGGTTTCTTTGGGACCCTATAAAACGTACTGATGGGGGTGACATTTCAAAACAAATCATCTGCCTGTATTCTATGGCTAACTGTGGAGAAGAATATTAAGTTGGAACTAAATTTAGCTAATATTGACGATTCTGAATAAGATTTACAAAAAAGAATTTTTTTCTTCGGGGAAATACATGTTAAATTTCATGCGACTTGAGCCACCTGTGACTATAATTTTTTTCCTGAGAAAAGGAAATAGATTTATTTTGTCGGGTCTTTGAATGAATTTTCTGGCGATATGCATAAAAATTTAAATTAAAAAAAATGTTGGTCTACCCTAATTTCCAATATGAAAAAGTTTTCGTCATATGAATTAGGTATTTTTCGACAATTCATGAATCGGTATTGACAGATCATAAAATGTTATGGAATTCTCTCCAATGGATGGATTAGTTTATTAGGTTAGATAGATTAGCATTAGGATGGTACCAAATTACATTGCAAAATTTTTTTTTCGAATTTTTGTGCATATCGCCCAGGAGTCTGTTCATATCCACACAAAAATAAATCAATTTTTTGCAAATAACATTTATCATTTTGATTAATTTTTTAATTTAGACCTTTTCAATCTCCATGCTGAATGTCAACCTCATTCAAATGTACTTGCAAGATTAATTTTCTAATCATTCCAATATGAGAGTGATTTTTATTAATTGATGTTATGATTTTTAAACAGAAAAATATTAATTAATATGATGTCAATTTTTTTGTCTGCTTGGTTTGCATTTAATATTCTTTGAATATTGATTATCAATTTTTATGAGTTGTGAGACAAATCTCATAATACCAGGTCTTTCAGATTTCCGTTCTGATGCTTTAATCAACTTCGAATCCAAGTGAGGCTAGAGAGATTTTTCTCACAACATATAAAAATGAATAATCAATATTAAAAAAATATTGATTTTAGACCAACGCTGGTACGTAACAGAAATATTGGTGGCAGCGATGGGATTTTGAACTTTGTCCTTGCTTGCCCGTTTTTGATTTTTTTTTAAACTTTGGATTTAACAATTTTGAACATATTTTGACTATTGTTATTTTTAAAATTTTTGTGCTCAGCAGTGGGATTTTATTTCTTTAGGTCAACTGCTTTCAAATTTAGTGAAAATTATTTAGTACCAGCAGAAATTTAAGAAAATGGTACCACTCACTGTTGAGTACACGGTCTAGGTTAAATTATAACCAGTATAGTTTCTCTGTTTTTATTTCGGAAATAAGATCCGAGATAACTGTTCGGTTATTATAACTTATCAAAATTAAATAAACTAACTTGAAATGCACGGAGATTAGACAAGCCTAAGGGCCAGTCGAACCCTCCCCTAAGGTTCAGGTGGCAAGCCTATGGGCCAGCGCCTGAGTGTTTTCAAGTGATTTATTTAATTTTGAAGTTAGTAAGGGAGTCAGTTCAGGTTGATGGATAACTGAAGGATCATTCGGATGTTTTATTTAATACAACTCTTAAGAGAAAATTCTTCAGTTAGAAAAAAAAATAAATTTGTGATGCGGGAAGTCTAGACAAGCCTTACGGCCAGTCGACACCTCCCCTAAGGTTCAGGTGGCAAGCCTATGGGCCAGCGACTGAATCTTCACAGGATAATTGTTTCAGTTGTTAAACTGATGCTAATCTAAATTTGTTTCTAGTCAAAAGACTAGAGAGGGGTTCTCATCTATTGTACATTAAATAATAATCGGGAACTGTTCTCTGGGTTTGTGAAATTTTAAACCAAAAAGATTAATCATAAATGCTGTTAAGGATTGCTACTGAGAAGGTTGCTCCTGAGCTTATTTAATTTACTAAATGAAATTAGGAACAAACCGTAAGTGGAAGTAATCTGCTAAATTTGAAATCATTAGGTTTGAAATGCCAGTTGAATAGACAAGCCTAAGGGCCAGTCGAAACCTCCTCTAAGGTCCAGGTGGCAAGCCTATGGGCCAGCGCCTGAATGTTTCCAACCTAATTATTTTAAATTCTTCGTTTAACGAAATAAAAATAAAAACACTGGCTAGCCACTTGATTGTGAGTA
>CAKNXH010002255.1:0-73134 GCA_932178445.1 Andricus quercusramuli | reverse complement strand
TCTGCTCGGTGGGTGCCTATCACCACTAAGCAGCGCGTCCTCGGATAATTTTTTTAAATCAGATGTAATTTTTTCGGCCAAAGTGAAGCTATCTCTTCGAACAAAATAGGAACTAAACCATTTCAGAAGAGATGATTCACGAATCCTTGCAGAATGTGTAGTTCGGAAATCACACATTTTTTCATGAAGAACAGTTCATCATCTTCTTCAAAGAGAGGAGGGTTGACTGTATTGCGACAATCTTTAGCTTTTATTTTATTTTTGCCTAGAGATTCAAATTTATTAGAATCTTTTTTTAAATCTCCGTAAGTCTTCAACTGAGTACTTTCATCATGAATATCTTCAGAATTTTTATTTGACGTGTCTTGTGTGTGACGTAGTTCTATTAAAGTAAAAAAACAATAGGGACAAGGTTACTTTGCTGATACAGTTTGTTGTCCATTCACCAGCAGCAAAACTTTGAAATCTGATACATATTTGAAGGGAATATCGTTAACTATAGTCAATTTGACTAATAAATTGAGGTTTTCATAGGTTTCTTTTATTTGAGGCACTACGCACAATAGTATCAATTCCTGAACACTTGTTAGTTTAGCTTTTGTACCGTTACTTCCCTTGGCACTTTCAGTAATTGCTGAATAATCTTCAGTCAAAATTGTCATCGAAATTTTGAAAAACCCCTATACTCCATCCGCCATTAATTTTATTTTAGGTATACCAATTTGACCCCGCTTTTCTACAACTGCGTCCAGCAATTCTTCAGCATCTGCCCAAATCACAGGCCTATTTTCTTCTTGGTCGTTTTCAGTATCAAACTGGAAAACCTTATCCTTGTAAACATCTTCTAAAGTTCTTAATTTTTGCGATATGTTTTGCTCGTATGATACACGAACAGATTTCCTGCCTGCGTTGCTTCTCAAAAAACTCTTCATTTTTTTCATGTGGTTGCATGAAACACCAGAGTTTACATGAAAATTGTCTAATTTTTCGGCATGAAAAACAACTTGCTTATTTGGTTTTGGATTCACAGCTACTCTTATTTTGGAACCCAGAGTATTTAAAGTTATTTCTTCACCTTGTTGTTCAACACTAGATCTTCTTGCTTTCAAAATTGAAGAAAAAATTTGATTTTGTTGCTTTTCAGGTAACTTTCCTACTATTTTCAATACATTGCCACGGGCATTGTTTTCTGACTTAGAAGTAGAAACACAAGGATGATAAGTGCCTTTACCTACTTATTGAAAGCACCTTCTACACATTCCAAACGAATCCCTTGATTCTTTTTTACTCGGTTCGGATTCATGAACATGAACATTTTTTGTGCCATTGAGACCATTAGATGCATCAATTTGATTGGAAACATTGAGCATATGCCTTCTACCTTTTATAGGTTTTGAAGGACCTTTAAATCGTGCTACTCGACACACGTAACAGTTACAATTGAAAGTCGTTCTAGTTTCTTTCAGTAAAATTATCTCGTCATAATTTGGCATAGTTTGTAAAGGTCTTGTGAAAATATTTTTTCCCCGATTAGCAAGTGCATGACGACAAGAGCTACAAATACTTAACGGAAATTTCGAACTAGATGTATCGAAACATATATTAATGTATTTCCTGATCAATTCTTCGTTGGTCTCAGATATAAGAAAATCTTGTGATCTTTTTCATCCGAAAATTATTTTTCTACCACAAGGTGCACATACCTTCATCGTATTCTCTTCATGATCACATTTATGATCTATATTCTTCTTTAGTGGAGAAGAAGCCATATTTATCCGTTAGCATGCCACTCAAACTTGATCTCTAACACGGAGAATATAAAAAATTTCCAAGACACAAACAAGATAAGAATCACCCAAAATCTTCTGACTGATCCTAGCCGTTTATGCACTCAGGGAAAAGGTGATCTTGAAACAAAAGCATCGTCCTCTTGCCTGTTTTGTTTTGAATGACGTGAATATATTTTTTACACAAACAGAATTATTTGGTTAAGACAACTGAAAATCCTCTCAACCTTAAATTTAAGAGGAAATTCTAATGATGAAATAGCTAGAATGCGCAATTTTACGATATCTCGAGAACAGGATCAGCTAGGATTTCAATTCAAACAGATTTTTGATGTATATTCGTGCCCGAATATCATCCCGCAAACGGATTTTATTGCCATTCTTGTTATGCCTATTCATCCTTCCTGACCACCGTGGATTATCCACTGTAGGTTGCATCATCCACTGTAGGGAGGTTTCCCCTAGTTTGAAATAATTAAATTTCGAACATCGTTTTGATAAAATTTGATCTCAAAGATATTCAATTCAAGATTCTTCAATTCTTGAATGTTTTATTCTTGAAAGTGAAGAAATTTTGATTATTAATCTTCCAAATCAAGAAAAATCGCAAATGTGAATCATCACGATTTTTTTTTTTTTTTTTTGTAGAGGAGGTGAGAATGCATTTACGCACAGATTGTGGGACTCGACCTAAAAACGGTGATACCCACTAAACTCACCTCCTCTTCTCGCCAACCCATGTCCTCGGAACCGCTTATCGCATTACTTCAAGGACACGGAGGTAAGGCCACTAAGTCGTGCTTCGACTTCTATCTGTTCCAGCCGGCTTGGCATTTCTAAATTCCCCACCCAACCAGGATGCACGCATCGTCCTCAGTGGTGTGGTGGTACCACAACCCGGGCTTGTCGGCCTTCGGCATTCTGGTTGGGCGGAATCTGCTATTTGCGTCGCCCAGTCGGCTTCTTCAAAGAGGCGGCCTCCCTGAACGACGCGCACCGCATTGCCCCCGGCAGATGGTCGGTCCGGGTTTTTCCTTCTTTGGCGGCGCAGAGGAAGCACTGCGGCGTACTTTCGCACGCCGCATCCCTGTGGCCCTCTTTGCCACACCTCCAACAGGCGTGAGCCCGATCTGGACTCCTGCATTCCGCCACCCTATGGCCAAAGCCCAGGCAGCGGCAACACTTTATAGACTCTGTCTTCTACCGCACCCGGCAGGACACCCACCCTACTTTAAGGTGTCCCGTGCGAAGGAGTCTTTTCGCCAGATCCTCCTTCATTTCGACGAAGGCCCTCAGATTCCCTCTGAAGGCCTTCCTCGTCATGCTCACCTTTAGGTTGTCAGTTGCTGCCCTCCCGAAATGCTTTCGGACCGCAGCCTCCACATCTTCTTCGTCGGTGATCAAGTCGAGGTCCAGGACCTCGACTTCCTCGCAGGGAACAAGATCACGTACGTTCCCTCTGTCACCCACAGCATTCTTAATGGCCGCGGACAGCTTTGATCTGCCATCCGCGGCCGGCTCTACCTTCACCAGAACCTCTCCCCTTCGGGTCTGCCTGACACCCCTGATTTTTACACCAAGGGTGTCTGGCTTCACCTTTTGTTTGAGGTTCCTGAGGACCTCCGCATAACTCGATCCCTCGGCTGGTCTTATCAGGACCGCCTCAGGCATATGATGTGGATTACGTCGAATAAATTTTTATTTGCTGAAAACTTGACATTTTTTCAAAAATATTATAGATTAAGTATAGTATTATATTCCCCAATATAATTTTGGATGACTGACACGATGTAAACGAGAGAATGGGAAATCCTCATTTTTCCAATTCGGGTAAAAGCTGATTGAAGCGTTGATTCAGAATCTGATTAACAATCTATCTTATGACTATTATTCTGGTGTTTTATTATATCTATAATAAAAAATTATTGATAAGACTTCATTAAAATTAATTTCGAAATGATTAAATTAATTATAAACATAATTGTACATGATTATGGTATACTAATCATTATCTCATATATTAAAGGCGTCAAATTCCTTCTTCTGAAATCTTCATATTTATGTTTCTTATAAATCAGCTTATAAAACTAGATTACCGTAACCAAGGCTAGTATAAAGCAAAGAAATGTTTTGATACTGCTCCACTGAAAATATCCACAAAGTATTTAAACCATTTATTAATGTTATCTACATCTTTCTGAAAGATTTTTCTAAGTTTTTATGATTAGGTTAACCGAAGCTAAAAACAAATAAAGTTACGTTGGAGGAATGTAGACACCAAATCTGTCCCACAAGAGCATTTCGGATCAGGTTATCATAGGAAAAAGAGTTTGTTTGTTAACAAATTTCTGGAATAATTTTTTCTTGTTACTAGACTAATGAATATTTTTCACCAGGTATGGTGGAGCATTGTGAACTAAGCATTGTTCAAAAATATTTGTTTCCAAAACAATATTTTAAATGTGCCCTGACAACGGAAGTGAGCTATGTCACTTTTCACAAATTTTCTGTTTTAATGTAGTGCCCGTTATTGTTACTATTTTTGAGAAGACAAAAAGTTCTTTGTCATTCAAAAATTTTCAAAATTAAAAGAATATTATTACCTAGAATCAATTTTTTATCTTTTACCGAACTTTTGATTCTTATCGCTTATCTTTTATAATCGTGCCACTAAAATGATAAGATTTCATAGTAGCTTGTTTTCTTAAGACAATAATTCTCTTCAACTTTGCTTCGTGTAATTTAATAAAATTAATTTTAGAATGAGTAATATCAGCAACGAATAGCATCAGAAAGAGTAAAAAAATATCGGACTAATAATATTTGATATTAATTTATTCATTTTTAAAAATTGGATGGATGAAAGTTGTAGAGAATCTTTTTCTTGTGGAAACAATCTTTCATGCAATAATAGGCCGTCCTTCCAAAAATATTCGTAAGAGGCTATAAATAAAAAAATTTGGATCTGAAACAAATTGTATTTGATAAATAATTTTTTACTCTTTGAGTTTAAATTATCATTAGTTCATTTTTCAACCCAAATAATCATAAACAATTTCCCCATATATCTTAAGAAAAGACCTTCTTTGATGCTTTCAAAATTTTTAAACCTTTGAATAATTGTAAATTATACGAATTTTTCGTCAAACATTTCTAAATAGTCTGTCAAAATAAATTTTTCCAAATAAAATCTTATTTAAATTTTTCCTAGGAACGTGAAGACAATGATTACAATACTAGACATAGCAATGAAGACAAATATTTTATCAGCGATGTTCATCACATATATTTGAATAAATAGTAATTGTTGAAACAGCTAAAAATTATTTTAAAAATACTTGAAAGTTCGTCCCTTACCGATTAAAAATGATTGATGTTCAAAAAATCCAGAAGATACCGTCTTTAGTATGAATTTGATAGAAAACTGCTATCTCGCATTTTTTTTTATTGAGTGTAAATTATTTCTTGAACATTTCTTAAGAGGTGACAAAACTTTAACTCAGGAAAAGTTTATAACAAGTACATCTTTCTTTCATTTTTTGAAAATCGAGCTTCTCCCATTTTGAACACGGGCTAACGTTGAAAAAAAAATACGGAATTTCATTTTCCGGAAAACGAACAAATTGGGGGGGGGGGGGGCGCCCCTTGCATGAAAAATCGAAAGTTGAATTTTTACAGGTATGATTTTGAATCACCCTAGTGTAAAATATTAGAACGCTTAGTTTTCTGAGATTCTAATTTTGAATGAAGCTTTTAAAATTTAAGGTAAACTTAAGTCTCATGATTATCTTAAGAAAAATGTTACTGGTTGGGTTTGAAGGGGAATCACATCTTCTGGTAAAATTTTCAACTGGTATGCTTGACACTTGGATTTTTTCATTTCGAACAAATAATATAATACTGAAGCAATATATCTTCTCTTATTTCAATGAAGTAACAATTATGGAATTGTGCTTTCTAGAGAGATTGTTCTGTTATGAGGTGATTTGAGTATTACTTGCAGTCTTAGTTTTTTTTTATTAATTTATTTTTTTTTCACGAGGGAGGGTGGAAAATGTGCCAATACACACCCAGAAGGGTCCGCCCGTCTCGGTAGTGTCGGGATGTTGATATCACCACTACAATGATCTTAATATATATGAATATACACAAAGATCTTAATACGATTATTATAGTGATGCTACCAATCACCAAGTAAAACCCATCACCCTTTCTCCTTGGCATGATCCCCCCTGGAACCGCTTTCGCATTACTTCAGGGGGTGCCGTTTTCTGGCCTAGCCTCGGCCTTCATTCTTTTTGTCAGCTTGGTCTACTTCTGGTGACCTGGGCTTCTTGTCGGACCTGCCCAGCTACCATGTTAGTTTGCACGTCCATGAGGCTTCCTCAACGAGGCTGCCTGTCTGAACGCCAAGAAACTCCTTTTCCCCGGGCGATTGTCTGTCCCGGGTTTATCTTCCTTTGCGGCGCAGAGGTAGCCCTGCGATGTGCTTTCGTATACCGCAGCTTTATGCCCCTCTTTGCCGCATCGCCAGCATGATTTGATCCTATCTGGACCCTCGCAGTTCGCTGCGATGTGGCCGAAGCCTAGGCAGCGGTAGCACCTTATTGCCTCCGCCTTCTTGTGCACACGGAAGGATACCCTCCCCTTCTTGAGGTGTCCAATGCGCACCAGACTGATAGCGAGATCTTCTGCCAGCTCCACAAAAGCCGTCAAATTGTCTCTTAAGGGTCTTTTCGTGAGGCTGACCCTGATGACACCAACCAGTTTGCCGAAATGTTTCCGAACGGCTTCCTCTACTTCTTCTGCATCTGTCGTCATATTTTGGTCTAGAATCTCGACCTCGGTGCGTGGGATAAGCTCAAGTACGCTACCCCTGTCCCCAACCACCTCCTTGATGGCAGCCGACAGCTCAGCTCTGCCCTTTGATGCAGGTCCCAGTTCTACTAGAACCTCGCCGTGTCTGGTTTGCCTGACACCCTTGATTTTTACGCCGAAAGATTGAGGTTTCACCTTCTTCTTAAGGTCCTTGAGGACCGACGCGTAGCTAAGTCCCTCGAACAGTTTGATAAGGACCGCCTCGGTTCTAGCTCGCATCTGCCTCTTCTTTCGTTTTGTCGCAGACTCTTGCTTTTTTGCGACCTTTTTCGGTGTCGAGGTCGTTGGGGACCCGAAGTCCCGAGGAACAGCAAAGCGGTTCCTCAGTCTGAGCTCGCTCAACTCCAAGTCGACTGCTCTCGCCTTTTTCGCCTTCCGTGTCGCTTCCCTACTTCGCGATTCCTACGGTTCGCCGTTGTCATAACTTGTGCTATGTTCTCGCTAGAATTGCTACTTCAAGGGAAGTCTCCTGCCACCACCAAGGTCTCCGTTCGGGCCTCCTTCGATAGCCACCTGCAGGTTAAACCTCTACGAGGAACCTCTCGTTCGTCAGCATCCGCCATTGGCTGACAGTCGCCTATAAAAATAGGTCAGAAAAAGATAGATTGACTCGGACAACATATACTGAACCAACTGAAAATAACCGTCACTTACTCCATGGCCTGACTCAAACCCTAAACAGAAGCTCTGACCAACGAAACCGTTCACATAGAAAATAGAAATAGGTTAGAAAAAACGGATGAAGTTTTAGAAAGTATAGAGTTCAATGAATTTATGAACCAACAAAAGGAAAGATTTTTTAGAGAAAAGGAAAAAAGGGCAACTGATTTAAAACTTAGATTAAACCCGTCAGCTCATACTTCTCTTGAAAAAGAAAGAGAAAAGATTGAACCTAGTTACAGGCGAAATGAAAGCGCATCTTTTAATAGACAGTCAGTAGAATTCAATTTAAAAGATAATTTACAAGAACCCCGTCAACTTTCCCACAAGAATACCGAAAACCGTAGTAGAAAGATAATCAATAATTTGAAATTACAAAACTCAGATCCTAGAATCCACACAAATAATACAGATACGGATAGCGAACCTGAAAATAATACAAATAATCAAAAAAGTCCCGCGCATTTTCTGAACGAATTAAAAAGATTCAAAAGGGGATATAAAATAAACGACCGCGATATTTTGGGAAATTTAGACGCACTACTAATTGAAGATGCAAAAGATTGGTGCGAAATAAATGAAAATTCCTGGAGACGTTTATCTGATTTTTTCGAAGATTTCAAAAACGCGAATATAGATGAAAAATTTTCCAAGGAAATTAGACAAAAAATCAAATTTTGTGATCAAAAAAAGGACACAAGACATACACTTATACGTGACAGAAATTAGGAAATTATTCACAAAATTGTACCATAGAAAAAGCCGCGAATTTGAATTGCGTAGAGCTTACGAGAACCTTGGAATAGAATACAAAATGTACATAAAAAGGAACGATTTTGAAACTTTCGAAGAACTAGAAGACTTAGGAGAAGAATGGGAAACTGAGCTAGCCAAATCTAAAATGCGAAGGCAAGTTTTACAAATAACTGAACCTAAAATAGAGGACAAATTAGAACAAAAACGTAAAAAACAGTAGTGGGGATGAAAATAGTCCGGAGAATAATAAGGACTCAAGAGAAAATGAACACGGTCAAAAGGATAACCAATGCGGAAAACAAAGTAAAAATGATTAAACTAAAAACAATACAAAAACCTATTTCCATTTTCACCATTTGGATTTCCGTTCCCACCTTCTTCAAATCAATATCAACAAAACATCAGACCTAGATTTCTACCTAGAGTTCAATCAAATTACCTACTCGGATTCACAAATAATACATCCAGGTACCCTTACAACCTTTATTACCAAATGTTACCTATGTTCAACCAAATTTAATTTGGTTCGAATCAAGGTCAAAGCAATCCAATGATCTAATTCCTAAAAGAAATAACTGAAAATAACTCAGAAAATAACAACGGTAAGCAAAATTTCGAAAAACCAAACTACGGTAACAAAAACAAAAAATAGTTTAACAATAATAGGGATCAACAAGAGAAAACAATTCATAACTCAGACAAACAATAGGACTTAAATATAAAAATGAACGAAAACACAAATAATTCAAATTGCTATTATTGCGGTTTGACAGGACACTTTAAAAGAAAATGTCCTTATTACACGTATAACCAGGGAAACTGGAAGGGCGGGTACTAGGGCCAAAAATACTGAAACCTAGCACCAAAACGCCGGAAATCTTAAATTCGGATAAAGATGAAATAGCGGAAACACGTTTCCATTTAAGGTGGCGCAAGCCTCATAAAGTTTAAGACGCATTTCCCATAAGAGAAAAGACGTTTCTGTAAATTTCATTTATAATTGTAAATACTGGCTTCTTAATGCAAATTGTTTTTAATACATAGAATACTATTTCAAACTGATAACTAGATATTCACGTGAATTGTTTAAACCATTGTATCTCCATATACTTGCTCCCAGAAGACTTGAATCTCTTCTCGACTAGGCGGATTTTTAAATACACATGACGCTTTATTGAACAGACGGGAAGGATTAGTAGAAAAAGTGGAATTTTCCTGAATCCACTTGACTCGCCGTTCAAGGCGCTGTTTCGCTGTTGAAAGAGATCTTTTTTTTTTGTCCAGTGCAGCTTGATGGTCGACAGTTTACACTTGTTCAGCGTGTCATTTGCTTTCCTTTAAGTTTCGAGCAATTGCCCTAACTTTTGGAGTGAACTTTTTATTTGATGTGTTGTAGCTAATCACACACTGAACATTTGATGCATGCCGTCTCGCCGTTTCCATTTTAAACTGAAGCTGTGCAATACGCTCGCGTTTCTCACTCAGACGTACCGAAGTATCGCTACTTCCATCGTCGCTAAGCAGGGAGACCGCCTTCTCGTAAGCTACACAGTTCAGATTCCAGAGATTAACATCTTCGGCGAGCAAATCGCGGAGAGCAGTATGAGCTTCAGCTAATTTGTTCATCCTGAGGAAGACTTTTTGGTGGATAGATCTCCTATTTCTCATGTTGGCATTATCGGCTATCTGCAAAGGTGGTCTTTCTGGAACGGGTTGAATGTTCGCTGGAGGATGTTGCTCCTCTTCCTGTTGATAGAGAGCTTCATATACGTTTTTTCGCAAGAAGGATACCTGATCTCTTGAATACTGAGGCGTTTCATGAGCATATTCCGGGTGCATAATGCCCCAACGGTCATGTAACCTCTTCATGAATCCTCTCCGCGCCGGTGAGATTCTTTGCCAACAGGTAAGAAGGGCCCTCCTGAGTTGGTCCGACCATTTAAATCGATGGCATCCATCCGAGAGAGGCCTATTGTGGGTGGCACTGCATGATACTTGTGTCGTAACTTCATAATTAGTTGCATTGGGGAGTTAGCCCAAAGCAACGCGGCTGACTGCAAGAGCAGTAGGCGTTACTTGCTCGGTTGGAAAAACTAGTGAATAGGAATATAGGTATAAAGTAGGTCGGTATATGGATATAAAGTAGGTCGGTATATGGATATAAAGTAGGTCGGTATATGGACATAAGGTATATAGGTATATAGGTGTCAGGTATAGATGTTTTAGATTGATCTGGAATTCTCGGGTTATTTATATAAATGACACGTTCATTCCGCAACACTGCTCCGATTCAGGTTGTTATGTATGGTTCCACACTTGGGCTTGGGCACTTGTGTAATTCCACATTTTTCTTTAACGCTTTACAATAACCTTTTTTTGTAATTGAAAACAAAACATTTACCAGCCATGTACAGACCTAGTCCTACCACCTACTCTTAATTAAAAAATACAATTCTATTTGAAAAATGATTATTGTGGAGGTTAACTTATTATTTGTTTTAAACTATAACATGGAAGCAAAACTGAAGATTTTAGAAAAAAGGCAACTTTGTTGCATTACTCTCACATTTTTTTGCTAAATTGAATCAGCCAATAACTTACTTCAGAATGAAGTAAGAGAAAATTGTTAAAAAAAGTGACGAATTGTTTAAACAATTTATGTCAACATCCAATCATCAGTATGAAGTAGAATCTTATGTATTAGAAACAGTTTTCAAGAAGAACCAGCAAAAAAGTCATTATTAGCGCATAAACTCGCAAAAATCCATTTTTTCACTGATGGGCTTTTTTTGGAACACTATAAAACAGACTTGTAGTGGTACTATTTGAAAAGTAATTATCCATTTTTTTTCAACTCACTGTGAAGATGATTGTAGAGTTTCAACTCACTTTACTCAATATTGAGGATTCTGAATAAAATTTACAAAAATGTATTTTTTTCTTATGGGAAATACGTGTTAAATTTTTTGGTACTCCAGCGCAAAAATTTGGGTAGGAGTAAATATTTTGAAGGAATCTGTATTATCAATAGAGAATAACAGACAAAAAAAGTCAAGCAAGAAAAACTGAGGTCGGTTTTTACGGAACAAGACCGGAGAGTCGAGGCAATGAATAGAGCGCTAAGAAACAACAATTTGATGATTTTCGGTGTTCTTGGGGAAGACGACGTGGACCTGGTGCAGTCAATATGTGGTATTTTCAAGCAGCATCTCAATATTGAAATACGCTCTGATCAGGTTGAAACTGTCAAACGGATTGATGGAAAAATCCTGGACAAACCACGTCCCCTCCTAACTCACCTACGTTCCTTTAAGGATATGAAAATGATCCTATCGCAGCTAAAAAAATTACGCGGCACTGGGATCAGCATTGCGGAGGAATACACAGCAAAAATCCAAACTAAAAGGAAGACTCTGCTTCCATACCCTAAGGGGGCTAGAAGTTGTGTCCTGAAAGCTTCCTTAAGCTATAATGCAATGTATGTGAATGGCAAAAAATTCAATTTCAAAAATCTAGCAGCGTTGGAGTCTGTAATCCACAGCAGACTTGTCAGTTATGTAATCTAAGAGTAAATGAAGATATCTTACATATCATCGCCAAATGTATGTATGTATGTATACCATTAAGCCATTTCCTTTTCGGGGTAGGCGTGACACTACTATTTTGAGCATCAGAAATGGTTAGAATTAGATAATCTAAGGTTTTTTTAATAAACAAAAAAAATTTCTACCATGTTTATTTTAAAGAGAATTCCACCATCGGTGTCGCCCCCCTTTACACAATGCAAAAACCCAAATCTCAATTTATGCATTATTTTGGGAGTGGTTTTGCAAAGTCCAAGGTTGGCTGTTAATAAAATAAACTCATTCTGAGTTACGAGAAGATAGAGCTAGACATTCAATAATGACTTCATCTTCGTTTTCTAAACATATTATTAACATGTTCTTGTAATCAGATGATGTTGTTTATTCAAGACGTCATTTCTTTCGTCAAATACGTCATCCTGCATGAGAGAAAATATTTTGAGAATTATTTCAAATTTTTAGCTATACAAAAAAAAGTTGCCTTTTGAAGTTAATAGCTATTTTTATATGCTAGTGATTTGAGATTTGAGTTTGATTGATCAAATAGTGTTAATGAAATTTGACAATTCTCTGCGAAATCGCAGATACATTTTGAATATTAGGGTGGGTCTATAAAACTCAGAACTTCTATAATTCTTAGTAACAGCACTGAAAATTTTTTTCGTTGCATTCTGAACAGATTTTGAAAAAAATTAATTTATTTCCGTGACTTTTATAATAGAAAATAACAACAATTTTGTAACACATTTTTTTCTATTTTTTTGCGTATGCTTTGTATACGGATTTTACGGATCTCATATGAAAATGGCTCATATTTTAGGATCCGTCAAAATAGAAAAAAACATTTTCAAGCTTGAAAATATGTAGGTATTTCATTAGTTTTCTTTTAAATTTTTCTTTTCAAGGTTATTTACTTTCATCTTTTTGAAAAATTTGTTTCGCAAGCCACACAGAAACTTTCCAGTACTGTAACGCTTTGCAATAAATTTATGGTTGCAATTTAAAACAAAACTTTCGCAGGTCATTAATATTTTCAAATTGAATTTTTTTATGAATAGTAATAATTTTTTGAACAAATAATTTTGTTTACATTAATTAATTATTGAACTCACTCCAAGTAAAAAGTAAACAAAAAGTTGAAAATTTAAGAAAAAACTGCAATTTTCTGGCATTATTATGAGAGAATATTATTCACAAAGGAAAACTGAATAAATCTGGAAGAAGATCCTTCTCCCAAACAGAAGAATTCAAAATCATGAAATTACAGTTGTCAATGATTTGGCGTTTTATTTGAAAAGGTCTGTGCAAAAATGTCATAAAAGAACCAAGATTGAAGCCTTGAGAATCATTATATATTTTCTTCATTATTATTCTTGATTACAAGTTTCTAGTAACATCTCAACCCGACTTCGGATTACATGCAATATTAAATTTTATTTTTTGTAATGAAATTAATGGTTTGGATAATCGGGGTTTATACGCTCTACCTTAAAGCTCATTTGGACTACATGCTTAGAGCCGACTGGAGTTTCCCTAACTTCATCTGGGGTCAAGAAGGTTATCATGCCACTTATCATGTTTATTTTTGCCCGTGATTTATTGCGATGACGAGAATTATATTTATATATTCCAGCAAGAACGTTGCTGGTCTCCAATATTGCGAAGACGTCACCATCCGATGTTGATAATACAATTTGTTCTTGGTTTGGTACGGGCCGATAGACTTTTGGTCCTGCGAGTATTAGAATTGATTCATCCGTAGGAAAGGTGTATCTTCGAAGTTCAAAAATCTGACGCGGATTCGGATAGGGAGTAAGCCGAATATATTGAAGTTGCTCAAGACTGTATGAAATTCCTTGAGTAGAAGCAATCCTGGTAGGTGGAACCATCAACCTGGCATGGGCTGGAGGAGTCCTGGACCTGACACCGTGAGAAGGCTTGGCAGGAGAAAGAGACCTGGCAGGAGAATGTTGTTTCTCAAAAAAATCATAAGAAGCTTGCCGACGAGGAACGCCAGGAATGGGATCGCCATTAGGTAGACATTCAAACTGTGAGCTTAACTCTGCAAGAAGGAAGAGGATTACATTTCTTTACATTGGTATATCAAGAAATTGTCGGAGCGTAATATTGCGTGGCAATACTGACACAGCTGGTCGATTGCTGGACAAGTAATATTCAGAAAACATTATTCGAAAGAATCCCTCAAAAAGTCGTTTTTCGAAATTTTTTTTACAGAATTTTTTGCTAAAAGCTTGACATTTTTTTTAGTATTATAGATGCAGCATAGCATTATATTCACCAATATAATTCTGGATGACTGTCACGATGTAGACGAGAGTATGGACGATCCTCATTTTTTCCAATTCGGTGCAAACTGATTGAAGCTTTGATGCAGAATTTGATTATTATTCTATCTGAAATCTTCATATTTATATTTCATAAATCAGTCCATGAAATTCGATTACCCTAAACAAGGCTAGTTTGGGAAAACCCAATTTTTTCAATAACATTTCCTTGAAAATAACCGCAAATGACTCATAACATCTGAAAATGTTCTGAACCTTTTTCTACATGTGCATGCTAAATTGCAAAAAGAAACAAAGTTATGTTGGAGACATGTAGACATCAAATCAACCCCATAAGATTTAGGATAAGGCTATGATAGGAAAAAGAGTTCGTTTGTTAATACATTTCTTAAATAATTTTTTCTTGCTAATATACCACATGTATAATTTTTCCACACTGTTGAAAATGTTTGGAATTCTCCAACACTTCTATAATACAAGCGTAAGGCAAAATTGCACACACGGTATTGGATTGCCGAAATTGCAATACATATATTATAAGTGTCGTAAATCGTGAAGTCACCGTCGAGAATTCCAATACATGTATTGCAGCGTTTATAAGTCGAAAATTGTGCGCATGCGCCTCATCCGACCCATCTATCGCTGCTTGATTCGTTGCATTTGAAAACTACAACATTATGTATTGTAGCGTACCCTACATTTCCAAAATAAACTTCCAACACATTGAGTGGAAGTTTTATGCAGAAATTTTCAACAGTGTATGTATCATGGAGCAATGTAAGCTGAGCAATATTGAAAGAAATAAGTTTCCAAAGAATATTTTTTATTGTGCCCCGACAACAAAAGTGAGCTATGTCAATTTTCACAAATTTTCAGTTTTACTGTAGTTCTCTATATTGTTACTGTTTTTGAGAAGACAAAAAGTTTTTTGTTTTTAACAAATTTTCAAACATACAAAATATTATTACCTGAAATCAGTTTCTTATCTATGACCGAACTTTTGATTCTTCTCGCTCTTCTTTTATAATCGTGTCTCTGAAATGATAAGATTTCATAGTAGCTTGATTTCTTAAGACGAAAATTCTCTTCAACTTAAACGTTTCAAATTTTGAGATATTAATTTCAGAATGCCTGATATCAGCAACAAATAAAAGCAGGAAATACAGGCAAAATATTGGACACATAATATTCGATATTCATTTATTCATTTTAAAAATTGAATGAATGAATGTCGTAGAGAATTTTTACTTGTGGAAACAAGCTTTCATACAATAATAGGCCGTCCTTTCAAAAATATTTGTAAAAGGCGGTAAATAAAAAATTTTTGCACTAAAATAAAAGTTATTCGATGCGTAATTTTCGCTTTACAAGTTTGAATTATGATTACTTCATTTTCAAACTAAAAAATCATAAAAAATGTCTATATATATCTCAAGAGAATTCTTCTTTAATACCTTCGAAATTTTTTAACCATCTGATAATTTTAAATTATACGAATTTTTCGTCAAACATTTTTAAATATTCTGTAAAAATTAATTTTTCAAAATGAAAACTCATTTCAATTTTTCCTAGGAACGTGAAGAATTTTTTTCATTTTTTTAAAACCCTACAAAATTCCTAAAATATCTTACAAGTTCTGATTGTCTAGTGATTTTTATGATATGAACTGATTAATTAATTATTAACTGATTCTATTGAAACTTACATGTTCTGGAATTAGTTCGAAAGGTTATTAATAAATAGAATATTCAGAAATGTAAGCTCAAGTTTAAAAAATGTGTATGAAAAGTATAAATCATGGGAATGATTTTAAAAAATTATTTTTAAAAATTATTTTAAAAAATGCCGTGAAATAAGGATTTGAATTCAACTTTCCAAATAAAAATAGCATTAGAGTGCACAAGCAAAAAAGAAGTTAGTGAAGGAGGGGATAGAAGTGGATGGGATGAGAATTGTAAGCAGAAGAAGAAGGAAGTGAGAAAGGTATTAAGAAAATGGAGAAAAGGGACAAGCAGTGGAGAAGAATATAGGAGAAAGAAGGAGGAGTATACTGAGTTGTGTGATAAAAAAAAGAGGTGGAGGATAAAAGGTTTGAAGGAGAAGCGGAGAAGGCTACGACAGAAGAAAAGGTTTGGAAGGTGGTAAATAAAGAGAGAAGATGAAGGAAAAGAGTAAACCAGGATATTGAGATGATAGAATAGAAAAAATATGTTATCGAATTACTAGGAGGGGTAGAGAGGAAAGTTAGGAAAGGAGGAAGAGATGGTAGGGAAACAGATGAGGAGGAGGACATTACCAGAGACGAAATAGGCAAGGTATTAAGGATGATGAAAGATGGAAAGACACCTGGTATAGATAAGATTCCAAATGAAGTATGGAAATACGGGGGGATAGAATTAAAGGAATGTGAATGGATAATGTGCAATGAAGTATGGAGAGGAAAGGGGTGGCCAGAGTTGTGGAAAGACGGAGTAGTGATATCAATAGTGAAGAAAGGCAAAGGGGAGGAGGTTAAAGATTATAGAGGAGTGACACTAATGCCAACACTGTATAAAGTATAAGTGACTGTTTTATCGGAAAGGTTAAAAAAAGAAGTTGTGGAGAAGAAGATAGAGCCACCGAATCAGACAGGGATTAGAAAAAGGATGGGGGTAACGGACAATATATATGTTCTGAACAACTTAGTAAATAAGAGGATTGAAAGAGAGAAAGGGGCGATGATAGCCGTGTTCGTGGACTTGAAGGCGGCGTTTGACTCACTAGACCGAGGCGAGATGGAGAAACTTATGGTGAAAGAGGGGATAAGAGAGGGATTAATAAAGAGAGTATCGGAATTTTTAGAGAGACAAAAAGTAAGGTAAAGGTAGGAGAGCAAGTGGGAGATAGTTTCTGGTTGGTTAGAGGCGTAGGGCAAGTATGTCCTCTGAGCCCACTCTTATTTGATATATTAATATCAGACTTGGAAGAAGAAATTAAGAGAAAAGGGTGGAGAGGATTTAGGATAGGGAACGAAAAGATATATACACTGACATACGCAGACAATATCGTGTTAATGGCAGAGGATGAAGAAGAGAGGGCGGGCTTGATTGCCGGATTAGAGAAATACATAGATGGAAAAATGTTGAATTTAAATTTAGAAAAGACAAAGATAATGAGGTTTAGAAAAGGAGGGAAAAGAAAGTATGAATGGAAGGGAAGAAAATTAGAAGAAGTAAACGAGTTCAGGTATTTGGGATATACCTTGCAAGCAAATGGAGATCATAGAGCTCATATAAGAGAAAGGATAAAGAAAGCAGCAGGGGTAATGAAACAGACATGGGGAATAGGAAAAGGAAGATTTAAAGAAATTGGAAAAGGAGAATGTGGTTATTTCATACGCCGGTATGGCCGGTATCAGGTTATGGAGCAGAGATATGGGGATGGAAGGAAAGGAAAGAGATTGAAAGTTTACAAGAAAGGTATGTAAGGTGGACGCTAGGGGTAGACTGGAGGACGCCGGGATATATGGTGAGAGAAGAAGCGCAAAGGGATAAATTAGGTACTAGAGCGGGAAATAGGGCATGGAATTTTGAGACGAAGCTGTGGGAGGGAAAGGGAGGGGAGTTAGCGAGAAGGTGTTTGATGGAGGTAGGAGAAAGGAGAAGTTTGCAATTTTTGCCAAAATTTTCCACTTCTTGTCTAACTTCGAATCATTAATTAGAGCTTACAAAATTAATTGTCTGAACAATTTATTATTACATTATTATTATTATTCAATTGGAATAATGCCAGAAGATAGAAGCCTCGGTGGCTCAGACGATAGCGCGTCGGACTTCCCTGCAGGAGGTCCGGGGTTCGATCCCTGAGCCGAGTACCAATGGAAATTTTTCTATGTACTTCTACCGGGGCTGCGGTCGTTCGGAACCCACCTTAAACTGTAGGTCCCCTCAGAAAAGCTGGTTTCGCGTACCAAGCTGAGGCCCCATGTCGAGGGGAATAGCTTTGGAGGTCGAAGCCAATTCTGTGAAGCCTCGAAAATGAGTGAGCGATCTCCTTGCCTAGAGGCAGGCCCTCTCAAGGGACTTCCGCTCGGTGGTCGCTGGCCGATTTCGAGTAATGAACACTCACACACATACACTTACATAACACACAGGACAGTGCTTCGAATCTGTGAATCTACCTGATGACCTCAGAGGGATCGCTCCGTACACCCTGGCCTGCTAGGGACGCTGCCAAATGGCAGAGTGGGTGAGGATCACTTTGCCTGATCAACAAAGGAGAACGTCGTTTACTGTGCGATAGGTATGCCTGGCACCTGAAAGGTATAATCTCAGAACGTTGATAACAACGAAAAACCCACCGAGATCCAAAAACACTGAGCGAAGGATGGCCGGATTCGGAGTACTGCCTTGAGAATAAACACGGGTGTGGCACAATAGGCTTTATAGCTTGAGCGCCAGGGGTTGGGACCTCACACAACCCCCCCATACATACAAATAATTTTTTTTTCTGAAAAAAAAAATCTTCTTTCTCTCCGCTGGGAATCGAACCACAGAACTACTGATTTCCGGTGAGGAAAAAAATTATGAACAAAAAAAATTATTAACAATAAATCTTCTTTCATGACTCCATCCAATCTGAAAATGCGTTAAATATGTACAGTTATTCTCTATTGATGATACAGAATCCTTGGAAAATTTGATTCTACCATCTAGCAAAATAATGCGTCTATTTCTGAAAAATGTATCTTCTCTCGATATCTCTAGTAGCATAAAAGAAAAGCACCTGACCGGTGGAGCGAAAGGAAAAGACTCTTTTTCGGAGAAAAAAAATATTTAGAGTATATATTCTTCAAACATATTTTTTAGTGATGCAAGACAAGACAATAATTTATCGACTCTTGATCTTTATCGCTCGATATTAAATAATCTTGTCGCCGAAATAATTCAATATTTCTTTTATCAATTAGAGAGTCTTTTTTTGTCAAATTGTCAAGCGATAATATGAAATGTTTTCAATTTCGTAGTCTATACAAATACAGATATGTAGACATACATTAGCTATAATGTAGGTGCTGAACAAATTAAAAAGTAGATATTTCTGTAGCAACATCATAATTTAGTGTAATTGAAATTTCTAATGAACCTAATTTCTCAAAATACGTTTTGCAAAATCAACCTCGCCATTATGATTTTTCAAAAAATGAGCATGATTTCAGAAACTCGAAATTTCGATATTTCTGTCGACTTTTCTCTTTGCTTAATGGCCCATTAATAGAGCTAATATCTGCAGGATATCCAAGGATATCTTACAACATAAGTTAGATATCCCACAATATATCGAGACGCATCGATTGAATTGAAGAACGTTCCATGATGTTCCATGTTATATCAATATCGGTTAATAAAAAAATAATCATTTACTTTTTTTATATCAGAAAATTCTTTCCGTATTCAAATTGCAATGGTACTGTATCCATTTATACTTTGTCGTTTTTGCGAGATGAAACAATTTACCTGTTGAGGAATTTTGTATTACCTATTAGCACCAGTTTATGCAAACTCTAAACCGAATCATTTGCAATTGTTTATATAGGAAAAACTTTTCAAATATTTTGAATATAACAATTAAGATAATTCTCTTGAAAATTCATATAAAGCGATAATGATAGATCATAAAACAGTCCTCCACAGGTCAATAGAATTCAAAAACGAGCAAAGTCTTCCTCATATGGAAAAGTTATCAGTTTGAATTTGTGAATCGGTATTGTTGATTCATAAGAGTGGAGTATTGGATATTACAGTTGTCAATGATATGACCTTTTATTTGAAAAGGCCTGTGCAAAAAAGGTCATAAAAAACAGAAATTGAAGTCTTGAGAATCCTAATATATTTTCTTCATCATTATTTGTAATGACGAGTTGCTTGTTATATTTTAAGCCGAATTCAGATTAAATGCAATATTAAATTTGAGTTTCACATTGTCTTGTAATCAAATTAATGGTTTGGATAATCGGAGTTCACACGCTCTACTCTAAAGCTCAATAGCACTCCATATTTGGAGCCTACTGGAGTTTCCTTAATTTCATCTTGGGTCAAGAGGGTAATCATGCCGCTTATCATGTTTATTTTTGCCCGTGATTTACGGTGCAGACGAGATTTATATTTATAGATTCCACCAAGAATGTTACTAGTCTCCAATATTGCAATGACGTCGCCATCCGATGTTGATAATACAATTTGTTCTTGGGTTGGCATGGGCTGATATACTTTCTGTCCTGCGAGTATGAAAATTGATTTATCCGTAGGAAAAGTGTATCTTCGAAGTTCAAAAATCCGATGCGGATTCCGATAGGAAGTAAGCCGAATATGTTGAAGTTGGTCAAGACTGTATGAAATTCCTTGAGTAGAAGCAATCCTGGTAGGTGGAACCATCAACTTGGCATGGGCTGGAGGAGACCTGGACCTGACACCGTGAGAAGGGTTGACAGGAGAAACAGAACTGTCAGGAGAATTTTGTCTCTCAGAATAATTGTAAGAAGGTTGCCGACGAGGAGCGCCAGGAATAGGATCACCATTAGGTAGACATTCAAACTGTGAGCTTGGCTCTGGAAGAAGAAAGAGGATTAAATTTTTTCACATTAGCGTTTCAAGAACTTTTTGGGGCACAATATTGCGAGGCAAAACTGACCAGCTGGTCTATTGTTGGACCAGTAATAATCAGATAGTATTGTTTGGGAAGGATCCTGGAAAAGTCTTCTCTCGAAATTTTTGGATAGAATGTACTGCGCTTTTATAAATGCATGTAGTATTTTCTGAGACATTCACGATTGGATATTCGCCAAGTTGTTTGATCAGGAATCTCAAAGATATTCAATTCAAGATTCTTCAATTCTTGAATGTGTCATTCTTGAAAGTGAAGAGCTTTTAATTATTAATCTCCCAAATCTAGAAAAATCACAAATTTAAATCATCGCGATTACAGAATTTTAAATTGTCAAACTGGAAACTTGCGTAATTTCAATGAAAATTTTCAGAATTCAGAACACTTGTATAAAGTTTGGAAGCAAAATAATTGGCATGTGATGCGGATTACGTCGAATACATTTTTATTTGCTGAAAGTTTGACATTGTTTCAAAAACATTATAGATTAAGTATAGTATTATATTCACCCGCATATTAAAACAAATAACCCGCCTAAGATTTACAGGGGAATTAATTTTATAAAGAAAGGCTTTCAAAGTAGAACGGAAGTAATGAGGGACGAAAATGGCAATCTAGTAGCCGATTTGACAGAGAGACTTTATTCATGGAAAGACTATTTCGATAAACTATTAAACGTACGCGAAGCCTCCGTTGAAGGTAATCTCGGCGAAATCCACACTGCTGATCTATTTATTGATGATCCTACTGATATAGAAATAGAAATGGCCATAAAGAAGTTGAAAAATATCAAAGCCGCGGGCATCGATGACCTACCGTCAGAACTGATAAAAAATGGAGGCCCTTGCCTCGCAAGGGAAATCTGTGAATTAATACGCGCAGTTTGGGAAACAAAACGCGTGCCGGAGGAACGGAATACCACTATCATTAATCCTATTTATAAAAAAGGTGATAAAACTAACTGTAATAATTATGGGGGAATTTAACTTGTGCCTTCGTGCGAAAAGATCATGTCTAATGTAATCTTAAATAGACTAACTCCTTTTGCCGAGGAAATCATTGGGAATTACCAGTGTGTATTCCGCCGAAAACGATCTACAAGCGATCAAATGTTTACAATTAGACAACTGTTAGAAAATAAATGGGAATTTAATGAAGCATTACATCACCTATTTATCGATTTCAACAAAAAGCTTACGATTCTATTATACTCGCGCGAATGTACTGGATCTTAGAGTTTTTGGGTATGCTAAGAAAATTGGTTAGACTCATCGAAATTTGCTTAAGCGGCTGTAGGGGCAGAATACGCCTAAATGGAAGTTTATCTGAAGAGTTTTCGATCCGCAATGGCCTGAAACAGGGCGATGCGCTTTCGTGCGTCCTTTTTAACTTAGTTTTAGAATACGTGATCAGACAAGTGCAGGCGAATCCGACCGATGCTACCCTCAATGGGGTAATTCAAATTCTTGGATATGCGGATGATCTCGACTTACTAGGGGATGATAAAGAAGCGGTAGGTAAAATGCAGAAACCGAAATAAATGCGCGGCTGCTCGCTGGCAGTGGGTGCTATTATGCAGCAAACACGCTACTAAAATCGCGATCGCTACCTAGAAACATCAAAGTAAGAATGTACAAAGCGATAATGATGCCGGTCGTCATGTACGGGTGTGAAACGTGGGCGCTGACGATAGGAGAGGAGAATAGGTTTAGAATTTTCGAGAATGAAGTACTTAGAAAAATCTATGGTCCACGAAGGGACGAAGAGACCTAGGATGAGCGAGAAACAGATGGGGGAAAAATGTAAGGGATGATCTAAACGAACTAGGACATGATTACTTAAACTGGATGGAGGATGCACAGGATAGAGATGTGTGACGGTCTCGGGTTAGTGAGGAAATGAACTTTCAAGTCCAAACTGCTGATCTATAGTAATAACAATTATATTCACCAATATAATTTTGGATGACTGACATGATGCAGACGAGAGACTGAGCGATCCTCATTTTTTCCAATTCGGTTAAAAACTGATTGAAGCGTTGATTCAGAATCTGATTAACAGTCTATCTTATGTCTATTATTCTGGTATTCTATTATATCTACCATATAATGAAAAATTGTCGATAAGACTTCATTAAAATTAATTTCGAAATGATTAAATTAATTATAAGCATAATTGTACATGATTATGCTATCCTAATCATTATCTCAGATATTAGAGGCGTCAAGTTTCTTCTTCTGAAATCATCATATTTATATTTCATAAATCAGTTTATAAAATGAGATTACCGTAACCAAGGCTAGTTTGTATCAAAGAAATGGTTTTATACTGTTCCACTGAAAACATCTACAAATTATTCAAACCATTTATTAATGTTATGGGTATCTTTCTGAAAGATTTTCCTATGTTTGTATGATTACCTTAACCGAAGCTAGTTTGGAAAAAAGCGTTTTTTTCAATACCTCTCAGCTAAGAATAAACACGAATTATTGAAACCATTTCAAAATGTTGTGAACATTTTTTTAAAGGTGTCTGCTAAGTTTCAAAAACAAATAAAACTATGTTGGATACATGTAGACACAAAACCTATCCCACAGGATAGATTCGGTTGAGGCTATCATAGAAAAAAGAGTTTGTTTGTGGATACATTTCTTGAATAATTTCTCCTTGTTACTAGACCACATGAATATTTTTAACTATGTATGGTGGAGCAGTGTAAACTAAGCATTGTTGGAAAATATTACTTTTCAAAGAATAAATATATATAAATATAAATGTTCTAGTGTTCTAATGTTTATTATGTGAAAATTGTTTTTCGAAACTTTTACACACTTTTCCAAGATTTTAAAAAATAATTTAAAATGTTTTGTAATCTTTCTTCAATTTTCTTTCGAATTCATTGAAAAAATCATTTGAAATTTTACCTTGAATCTTAAGAATATGTGTTTCATTCTCTTGACGCCCTGCAAAACTGAGTTCAACTAAAATTTTTTTAAATCCTGAAAAATGAAAATAATTATCTTAAAGTGTTCCCTACTTTTTCCCACACACTTATGGCCCGGAAATTAGTCGGGGTTCGTTGGAAAAGGTTCGAGTTTTTTTTTAAGATTCATGTAGAGTGAGGTAATGTATTAATGTCAACAAAAATAATTCATCATTATTGTTTATGATATTCAATTTGAATAATTCCAGAAATTTGCGAATTTCCTGAAATTATCAAACAATTGTTGACTTTCTGCTTGGATTAAAAATTGGACAGAAAGTGGAACATTTTTCAACAAACCAGGACTCCCTAACTCTATTCTAAGAGAAAATTGCTAAAACAATAATAAATTGAATAAACAATGCACGCAGACATCTTGTCATTAGCGTGAAGTATTATTTTGTGTATGAGAAGCAATTTAGATTTTATAAACCGTAAAAAATAATAATTAGCGAAAGTAATAACTAGCGAAAATAATAATCAGCTAATTAATGATTAGCAAAACCCATTTTATTATTTATGGGGTTTCTTTGGGACCCTATAAAACCGACTTATGAGAATGATATTTCAAGAGAAATCGACTGCTCGTATTCTGTGACTAACTGTGGAGAAGAATAGTAAGTTGCATCTCAATTCAGCTAATATTGACGATTCTGTATAAAATTTTCAAAAACGTATTTTTTTCTTTTGGGAAATACATGTTAAACTCCATGGGGCTTAAGCCACCTCTGATTATAATTTTTTTCCTGAGAAAAAAAAGGATTTATTTTTTTGGGTCTTCGAATAAATTTCCTGGAGAACGAAATGATCCATGTTTCAAATAATGGCTATAATGAAATTTGAAAATATTTTTTCGATAGAAAGAACAAAGTCCAAGGATGGTTGTTAATAAAATAAACTGATTCTGAGTTACGGAGAGATAGAACTAGACGTTAAATAATGACTTCATCTTCGTTTTCTAAATATATTATTCTCATCTTCTTGTAATCAGGTAGTGATGTTTATTCAAGACGTATTTGCTTTCGTCAAATACGTCATCTTGGATAAGAGAAAGTATTTTGAGAATTATTTAGCTATACAACAAAAAGTTGCCTTTTGAAGTTAATAGCTATTTTTATATTCTAGTGATTTGAGATTTCAGTTTGAATGATCAAATCGTATTAATGCAATTTGAAAATTCTCTGTGAAATTGCAGATAAATTTTGAATATTAGGGTGGGTACGTACCAGACTACTGGAGGTTCATGTCTTGCCCGCGTGGAGCGCTATATCACTTGTTCAATCTATCATTTGTGGTCACTGGTAGAATCAGTAGCGCTGTTATAGTTTTATCACTTACTGGTTTATCCAGTCAAAGTGAAGAAACCACTGGTTCACCAGTGGTAATTCAGAATACTAATTCAAGCAGTGATAATTTCACTGGGTCAGTTTAAAACAGCAGCTTGTTTCAAATTTATAATATGCGCTCTTAAGTAGCATAAAGTTTTTCGTACTATGTACAAGGTGGTAAGGTGGTAAGGTCCGGCGGTCTTATACATAAGGCTATTCTCACCAGGTTATGGGGTTTCGGAGTTATTGGGTTATTGAAGAATGTGGGTTTAAGGCTCAAGAAACATGCATGGCTCGAACATACTGTGTTCCACGGCTTCAACGCGCATGAGTCACTTTTTTACCGGGCTTGGGGTTTGGGGTTTTACGGCATTTTTAAGTTATGGGGTTAAGGGCTTATGGTTTAAGATGTTATGGTGTTATTGGGATATTGAGTGGCCAATGGATAGAGGATTTATTGGGGTTTTGGGCCTATTTGTTAAGGTTATGTAAAAGCCTGACGTGATGGGGTTGAATGGACCCCAAATTTGGATTCAGCGACCTCGAAAACATATGATTGACAAATCAGGCTCCAGGGGTAATTTTTTCGATTCTTTTTGTCGGAAAATTTCTCTGGCAAGCTTCCAACGGGTATAAATACAACATCCTCGCCGAGGAGTTTAGCGAATGCAGGCAGCTCTTTCATGGGCGTAAAAATCAGTTCTGGGATTGCGACCGGACGGAAGGGTTTCTCGGACAATTTCAGAGGCGAGCGAGACAAAGGGTCAACGAGTTTGATCGTGCTCCTAGCAACGTTCGCGGCATCTGATAACGATAAGAGGTTAGGGTCGAAATGAGAAATATGAGGACATGGTTCGAGAGGTTGGACCGGAATTCCATTCGCGAACGATAGCGCAGCAGCTTTCTTCAGGCGGCGCTGAAGGCGCTGTCGGGATCCCTGCCCTAGACGTTTCTTTTTAGCTGATTGATCCCCTTGATTTTTGCGGAATGACCGATGGGTGCTTTGGTTAGACTCGCGACGGGCACGATGAATCGAGAGGGAGATTTGCTTTGCGGCACCGACGGAAACGGAGAAGGAGTCAGAGTTAGCGGTCCGCATCTGAAGATGAGACATTAAAATTAGCGGATATTTGAAGATGATAAACCCAAAATCTGCATAAGGCCCGTCCAAAAGTGGCTGATGAGGACCCAACAACATACGGCATTAAAAGAGATTAAATCGAGCGAGATATATTACATCTGGTAAAATAATCACGGTATTAGATAATTACCAACTATGATCCAACAAACGTGGATACAAAGTTGCAAAAAATAAAGGGGGGGGGGGGGCTGAGCCCGCGGTTTCCGGAAGACCCGCTTGTTAAGTTCGCAATATTTCAGGCAGATGCAAATAAATACATAAATCCATCATCAAATTAATATCTCCACAAGAATGAAATTAGGGGCACGGCCTTCGCACTTGGTTTCCGGAAGTCCCGCTTGTTAAGTTCGTACTAGGTCGGACAGATACGAATAAATACCAAAGTCAAACATCAAAATAACATTTCCACAAGAATACAAAAACTGTCGGTGGTAGGATTTGAAAGCTCTCACAGCACAGACAATTTAAAGGTAGAGAGCTATCTTTTTCTCTCATTTCATTTTATGGTTACGCGACGTGTTGTGTTTCAACAGCAGTATACATTTGCAACACGCGCTATAAAACGTTAATCACTTTCTTTGTTGTAAGTGAACGGCAAATCATTGTTTGAAAAAAGGTAGTCCGAAACCGACCCCTATATTTTTGCGCACCAAAGATTTTCTAGCGTGTTTTTGATGGTCAAACTTTGATTCAATAACTTCTAACAGTAATTACACATGTTTTGTTAAGAAATGGGACGATCCATCAAACGTGAAACGCCAAAACGAGATCCGCGAATTCTGCGGCGCGCAGTTGCTGCGATGGCATTGGGAACTTCGCCTTCAAATGTTCTTAATTAAAATGAAAAACCATTCCCAAATCGTATTTTCCCCTAACAAGTTGCAAAAGAAATGCCCATTCGGTCTTTTCCCTTAATTCGCAGCGAAAAAATAGGGGGTCGGTTTCGGACCACGATTTTCAAGACCCGAAAACCTCGTGAAGCTGCTCAAAACCTAAAATAACGTTTTATTTTATTTTATTATTATTTTGATATTTATCGGAATTTTATTGATTCTTGTAATAGTGGCCTTCCCAACATTTTCCAACAATAATTCTTCTTTCATAACTCCATCCAGTCTGAAAAGGCGTTAAATATGTTCAGTTATTCTCTATTGATAATACAGAATTCCTGGAAAATTTGATGTTCACCATCTAGCAAAATAATGCGTGTATTTCTGAAAAATATGTCTTCTCTCGATTTCTATGGTAGCTCAAAAGGAAAGCACCTGAGCGGTGGAGCGAAAGCAAATTACACTTTTTCAGAAAAAAAAAATATTTAGAGTATATATTCTTCAAAGGTATTTTTTAGTGATGCAAGAAAAGACAATAATTTATCGACTTTTGATCTTTATCGCTCGATATTAAAGAATCTTTTCGCTGAAATTATTCAATATTTCTTTTATTAATTAGAGAGTCTTCTTGTGTCAAGTTGTTAAGCGATAATATGAAATGTTTTCAATTTCTTAGTCGATAAGAAAATTTAAAATCAACAGTGAACAAAATTGAACGCGTATTTGTCGTATTCTAATGTTGTGCCAAGAATCTATACCTAAAGTCGGCTAATGATAACAATAGAAATTCGTCGAGAAGATTTAACTTTATTATCACGAAAATTAGAAATATATTTCTATCTAAATAACTTTACGTACAAATACAGATATGTAGACACACATTAAATATAATGTAGGTGCTGAAAAAATTAATAAGTAGATATTCCTGTAGCAACATAATAATTTAGTGTAAATGAAATTTCTAATTAACTTAATTCCTCAAAATACTTTTTGCAACATCAACCTCGCCATTATAATTTTTCAAAAACTGAGCATGATTTCAGAAACACCAAATTTCAATATTTTTGTCGACTTTTCTCTTTGCTTAATGTCCTATTAATAAAGCAAATATCTGCAGGATATCCAAGGATATCTTACGACATAAGTTAGATGTCCCACAATAAATCGAGACGCATCTATTAAATTGCAGAACGTTCCATGATCTTTTATGTTATATCAATATCGGTTCACACAAAAAAAAAAGTCATTTACTTCTTTCATATCAGAAAATTCTTTTCATATTGAAAATACAATGGTACTGTATCCGATTATAGCAATAATATAACAATTAGGATGATTCTCTTAAAAATTCATATAAATCGGTAATAAAAGATCATAAAACAGTCCTCAACAGGTCAATCGATGCGACTTAGCGAACAAATGCATCGAATGCAGCACCGTTAGAATTTAAAATCGAGCAAAGTCTTCCTCATATGGGAAAGTTATTTTTTTCAATTTGTGAATCGGTATTGTTAAATCGTGAAAGTGGAGTTGATATTAAATGAGTGGAGTCAAAACCAAATTAAGTGGATTTAAAATTCTTCCAAGTTTCATGCAAACGGCTCTGTCACTCTTCATGATGTGGTTAACAGGACAAAGCTGCAAACAAATAATTAAAAAGTTAAGGCTTTCAAGATGTTTTAAATTCTCTTTCGAAGATGATAGACCCTATTTTCTATTGAATGATGTTGTGAAAAGAATCACCCTATTCAGCTTATGTCAAGTCTATTTAAGAAGAATGAATACGAAAGACGCTTCTAGCCATTTTAGGGACATGATTTAATTTAATTATAATCTCAAAAAGCGAATACCAATTGTAAATATACAATTTTAGAATGCCTGAAAATTGACATTTTTAAAATCGGCGAGTGAAATTTGAAACATTCAGAACCAAAGGAGAAAGTTCAGTCTAAGAGCTGGTGAAGTTTTTCGACAAGCGGTGAATAAATCTGGAAGAAGTTCCGTCTTTCGAACAAAATAATTAAAAATCACGAAATTACAGTTGACAATGATTCGACCTTTTATTTGAAAAGGCATGTGCAAAAAAGGACACAAAAAACAGATATTGAAGCCTTGAGAATCCTTATGTATTTTCTTTATTATTATTTGTAATTACAAGCTGCTTGTTACATTTTAAGCTGAATTCAGATCAAATGCAATATTAAATTTGAGTTTCACATTGTTTTGTAATCAAAATAATGGTTTGGATAATCGGGGTTTACATGCTCTACTCTAAAGCTCAGTAGGACTCCATACTTGGAGCCTACTGGAGTTTCCTTAATTTCATCTTGGGTCAAGAAGGTAATCATGCCGCTTATCATGTTTATTTTTACCCGTGATTTATGGCAAAGACGAGATTTATATTTATAGATTCCAGCAAGAACGTTACTAGTCTCCAATATTGCAATGACGTCGCCATCCGATGTTGATAATACAATTTGTTCTCGGGTTGGCATGGGATGATATACTTTCCGTCCTGCAAGTATGAAAATTGATTTATCCGTAGGAAAAGTGTATTTTCGAAGTTGAAAAATCCGATGCGGATTCTGATAGGAAGTAAGCCGAATATATTGAAGTTGGTCAAGACTGTATGAAATTCCTTGAGTAGAAGCAATCCTGGTAGGTGGAACCATGAACCTGGCATTGGCTGGAGGAGACCTGGACCTGACACCGTGAGAAGGCTTGGCAGGAGAAACTGGCCTGGCAAGAGAATAAGGTGTGGCAGGAGGAAAGGAACTGGCAGGAGAATGCTGTTTCTCGGAAGAATCATAAGAAGGTTGCCGACGAGGAACACCAGGAATGGGATCGCCATTAGGTAGACATTCAAACTGTAAACTTAGCTCTGCAAGAAGAAAGAGGATTAAATTTTTTTACATTGGTATTTCAAGAATTTTTTGGGGCACAATATTGCGAGGAAAGCCTGCCCAGCTCTTCTATTGTTGGACCAGCAATAATCAGGAAACATTATTCGGAAAGGATCCTCGAAGATTCGTTTTTCGAAATTTTTTGACAGAATGTACTGCATAAGAATGTAATACATGCAGTATTTTCTGAGATATTCACGATTGAATATTCGCCAAGCTGTTTGATCAGGAATGTATATAGTTTGAAATAATTAAATTCCGAACATCGCTTTGATAAAATTTGTTCTCAAAGATATTCAATTCAAGATTCCTCAATTCTTGAATGTGTAGTTCTTGAAAGTGAAGAGCTTTTGATTATTAATCTTCCAAATCAAGAAAAATCGCAAATGTCAATCATCACGATTACAGAATTTCAAATTGTAAAACTAAAAACTTGACGCAGATTACGTAGAATAAATTAGTGTTTGCTGAAAGCTTGACATTTTTGCAAAAATATTATAGATTAAGTGTAGTAATATATTCACCAATATAATTTTGGATGACTGCCACGATGTAAACGAGAGAATGGACGATCCTCATATTTTCCAATTAAGGTAAAAACTGATTGAGGCGTTGATTCAGAATCTGATTAACAGTCTATCTTATGACTATTATTCTGATGTTTTCCTACATCTATAATGAAAAAATATTGATAAGACTTCAGTAAAATTAATTTCGAAATGATTAAATTGAATATAAGCATAATTGTACATGATTATGGTATCCTAATCATTATTTCAATCATTAAAGGCATCAAGTTTGTTCTTCTGTGATATTCATATTTATATTTCATAAATCAATTTATAAAATTAGATTACCCTAGCCCAGGCTAGTTTGAAGCAAAGAAATGTTTTTATATTGGTCTACTGAAAATAATCACGAATTATTTAAACCATTTATTAATTTAATGGACATCTTTCTGGAAGATTTGTCTAAGTTTGCATGATTACCTTAACTGAAGGAAGTTTGGAAAAAGCGATATTTTTCAATACCTCTCAGATAAAAATAACCCCAAATTATTTAAACCAATTGAAAATGTGAGAATTTTTCTAAAGGTGTTTGCTAAGTTTCGAAAACAAAGAAAGTTATGTTGGAGACAATGTAAGCCAAGTATTGTTGAAAAATATTTGTTTTCAAAGAATATTTTCGATTGTGCCCCGACAACGGAAGTGGGCTATGTCACTTTTCACAAATTTTCAGTTTTAATGTGGTTCTCTATATTGTTACTATTTTTGAGAAGACAAAAAGTTTTTTTTTTCAACAAATTTTCAAACATACAAGAATATTATTACCTGAAATCAGTTTTATGTCTTTGACCAAACTTTTGATTCTTATCGCTCATATTTTATAATTGTGTCTCTAAAATGATAAGATTTCATATACGAATTTTTGGTCAAGCATTTTTAAATATTCTGTGGAAATTAATTTTTCAGAAAAAGCACTCATTTCAATTTTTTCAATGAACGCAAAGAATTTTTTTCATTTTTTCAAAACCTTACAAAATTCCTAAAATGTCTTATAAGTTCTTATTATTTCTCAATCGCCTCAAAACTTCTACGAATCTCTTAAATGTTCTGAAATGTATTCCTAAATTGTTTATTATGTGAAAATTTTTTTACTGAAACTTTTCCACCCTTTTCCAAGATTTTAAGAAATAATTTACAATGTTATGTAATCTTTTTTCAATTTGTTTTTAGAGTTCATTTGAAAAATCATTTGAAATTTTAACGTGAATCTTAAGAATATTTGGTTAATTCTCTTGACGCCATACTTTTTCTCACCCATTTTAAAATCTTAAAAACTTGAAATTATTCTTTCAAAATTAAACCTAAACCATTAAAAATTTTACCAGAAATATTCTTCAAAATTTATTCTCAAAATCTTTCAAAATTATTGAAAAGCTTCGAATTTTTTTTTTCGAATTCTTCAAAGTAAGTTTTTGAACATTTTAAGCCAAACAACGCACAATGTGAAAAATGTCGTAGGAAAAAAAATTTTCTCTTTAAGAACCCTACAATATCGTTATGAGACTTTTTTTAATATTCTTGAAAAGTTAAAAATTCTAATTTTTATCGCAGAAGAAAATAAAGAACAATAAAAAAATTCACTTTTTTTGGTCAAACTATACAAAATACGAGAAAAGATGAGAGGACAATAACTGGGCACTAAAAAAAGATAATAAAATACTAAAGAACTAATAAAAAAACAGCTGAAAAATTGAAAATTTTGAAAAAACTCTTGTTCTTGGTATTTTTTATAATCACATGAAAAAAATACATTTTAAAAAATACTTCAGGTAAAAAAGTTATAATTATAGGAAAATTGTAAATAATAAAGCTGAAAACCCCCAGATATGAACGATACCATTGAAGAACCGATTTTAATGTAAAACAAACATTTCAAATAATAAACTATGCAAACGTGAATAAATAAATCAACGAGCAACAATTTTCCGAATTGAAAAAATGTAACCCTGGTGTGGTTACATTTTTTTAATTCAGAAAATTTTTGTCAAAATCTGAGAGTTTTCAGCTTTATCACTTTCAATTTTGTTTCAATTCTTTCATAATCATAACTTTTTTTATTATTATTTTTTAAAATATGTTTTTATTTATGTGATTGTGAAAAACAGTAAAACCGGGAGTTTTTTTTTTAATTTTTAAATTTTTCATGATTACTTTAATATTTATTCCTAACTTTGCACTCATTTTTAATAATATAAAAAAGAATTTGTTAATAAACATTTTATTGCACCTTGTCTCGTTTTCCGAAAAACTTAATTTTCTTGATTTGCAATATTATTTTTGATGATTTTAACAAAAATACGCATTCTATCGAAAAATAATTCAGAACAAATTTGTAGATTTTTTTGGGTCAAGAACTTTTGTCTATTAATTTCTCCATGAACCTTGTATCATTTTTCTAAAAAAATTTATTTTTTATTTTGAATTTTATTTTTTATACTATTGGAACAAATACTACGCGTCCCATGAAAAAATGATTGATAACAAATTTGTAATTTGTAATTCAAATCTTGAGAAGATGTCAACAAATTGTTTAAAGAATGTACCTTTTTAGAAATTTCGAATCAAAATTTTAAAGCTTCTTGAGGATTTTGTAAGAAAAATTTGTAAAAATTCTAATATTTGAAATATATTTGAAAGGCTGAAAAGTTCTGTGGGGATTAAAAAGTAATTTATAATTTGAGTTTGTCAACACGATTTTATTATTTTGTTAACTAAGCAACTATTCTCTGGAAAAATCATCTCTTTTTGTCAAAAATTCAACAAATTGGTTGAAATTTGAACTAAATTGTTGAAAATTTATCTTTCTGGTTAAATAAATAATCATATCTTTGGTGTAAAATTTAACTATTACGTTGGAAATTTGTTTATTTTCCTGGTTGAAAATTAACTTTCAAACTAAAAATTTAACTATTATATTTATGGTTGAAAATTGATATTTTTTTAAATAATATTTTTTGAATATTGATTATTAACTTCATAAGTTGTGAAAAAATGTATCTAGCTCCGCCGGGATCCGACCCCAGGTTCGAACCTAAGAAAATATTCTTTTCTCTTCGTAGGTCAGTAGGTAGAGCATCAGACCAGAAATCTGAAAGACCTAGGCTGGGATCTCAATGGAGCTAAAGTAATTTTTTTCACAAATTATAAAATTATTAATTAGTATTAAAAAATATTTATTTTAGACCATGCGGACAGAAACCATTAACATTATATTATTTACTACATTTCGTGAATTTTACTACAATTCCGTGAATTCCGTGAATTCCTTGAATTCCTTCAGTTCCTTCAATTCTTCGAATTCCTTGAATTCCATGAATTCCTTTAATTTCGTGAATTTCTTGAATTTCGTGAACTTCTTGAATTCCGTGAATTACTTGATTTTCGTGATTTCCGTGAATTTTTTGAATTCCATGAATTCCTTGAATTCCATGAACTTCTTGAATTCCGTGAATTACTTGATTTTCGTGATTTCCGTAAATTTCTTGAATTCCTTGAATTCCGTCAATTCCTTGAATTCCGTTAATTCCTTGAATTTCAAGAATTCCTTGGATTTCATGAATTCCTTGAATTCCGTAAATTCCATGAATTCCTTAAATTCCACGAATTCCTCGTGAATTCTTTGAATTTCTTAAATGTCTTGAATTTCTCGAATTCCTTGAACTTTTGTGATTCCATGAATATCGCGAATTCCGTCAGTTCATTGTATTTCGTGAAATTTCGTGATTTACTTGAATTCCGCTGATTACAAATCTAAGCTCAAAATTCAAAAATGCAAGATGGCGGATCCAATATGGCGGACCAAAATTGTGAAAAGAAGCCGATGTAACTAAAATTGGCTACAAGGGGGGTTTTCGGGTCGCTTATTTCAAATCGGGGGTCAAAGTTAAAAGATTCAAAATAGCGGATCCAATATGGCGGACCAAAATTGTAAAAGGAAACCCATTTGACTAGAATTTGCTACAAGAGGGTTTTTCGGGTCGCTGATTTCAAATCCGGGGTAAAAATTGAAAAATTCAAAATTATGGATCAAAATTGTGCGAAAAAATAGATTCTACCACTTTTTTGAAATCTGGAATTTTGACTTTGGACTCCAAATCAGCCACCTGCAAACCCTCCGATAGGCTATTTTAATTCGAATAAATTTGTATCTACAATTTCTGTCCACCATATCGAATCCGCCACTTCGAATTTTTCAATTTTGACCCCGGATTTGAAGTCAGCGACCCAAAAAACCCCCTTGTTGCAAATTTTAGTCAAATCGGTTTCTTTTACAAATTTGGTCCGCCATATGGGATCTGCAATTTTGATTTTTTAATTTTGACCTTGGATTTAAAATCAGCGACCCGAAAAACCCCCGAGTAGCATTCTTTAATCAAATCAATTCCCTTTTACAATGTTGGTCCGCCATATTTGATCCGCCATTTTGAATTTTTGAATTTCGACCCTGCATTTGAAATCAGCGACCCGAAAAAACCTCTCGTAACAAACTTTAGTCAAATCGGTTTTCTTTAACAATTTTGGTCCGCCATATTGGATCCGCCATTTTGATTTTTAAATTTTGACCTTGCATTTGTAATCAGCGACCTGAAAACCCACCTTGTAGCAAATTTTAGTCAAATCGGTTTTGTTTTATAATTTTGATCTGCCATATTGGTTCCGCCATATTGGTTCCGCCATTTTGGATTTTGTCTTGCAACGATTTGCATGTCAGATTCGGATTGGGCATGCAAAAATCTATATAAAAACATGTATAGCACATAAAATGTAGAATCTAAGCGTTTTTGGTGTTGAACAAACGATCTTTTTTGCCGAAAATTCCATCTTCAACACAGATTTTCAAGGCCACAATTTTTTTTGGACTTCCTCTACAATTTTTCTATATTCGGAACAATTTTTTTCTTTAATTAAAAAATATATATCCCTCTAGGTCATTCCGATCCAAAGTTCTACGATTCTGAGACAGAATTTCAAAAAGGTCCACTGTGGGGCGTAAGTGCCAAAACCCGAATTTTCTAGGAGAAACTGTAGAACTTTCACGTAATTAATTTTAAACTAAGAAATGCGAAAATGGTTCGAGGTACTATCAGGCCTTATCGATCCGTGAAACTAGAATCCTGAAAGAAGCATCCTTCTCCGAGAAAACCTTTGTCAAAGGAACAGCGCGTCCCAAAAAATCTGATTTTGATACATAAGGAGTTGCATAACTTTTTTATTTTTGAAGTAAAAAAAAAGAAGAAAGTAACTTTGAGCTATTGGTTATCTCTATTGAATCGCGAAAAGAGGGCTTCAAACAAAAAAATAACCATGTGCTCCCTAATGAGTTCAGTCACAATCATTCTTGTCAGACACCCGTCATTCCTGTCACGCAGCCGTCATTCCTGTCACACTATTTGAAAACCTTCAGAAGTATTCTTCAAATAAAAATTAACAATAAATTACCTACCACTATTGTTCACAAAGAATGCTCTCGTATGTTTTGCCAGTGGTTGTAATTTTTATTTCTCAAATTGCACTCTAAATTTTAAAAAATGTGAGCTAACATCGCACTTTTCAAGAAATTCGTGAAAAATTACAGAACAATGCAATTAAAATAAACATTTTTACTTGCCATTGAGACAAGTAACATCAGACTTAGGTAAATAACACAATTCATAATTTTTAGACTTTTCCATCATTTAAAAAAAGAGGCGACAGGAATGATCGTTCCAAGGATGGTTGTTAATGAAATAAACTAATTCTGAGTTACGTAAAGATAGAGCTAGACGTTGAATAATGACTTCATTTTCGTTGACAAAATATATTATTCTCATCTTCGTGTAATCAGGTAGTGATCTTTAGTCAAGACGTACTTTCTTTCGTCAAATACGTCATCTCAGATAAGAGAAAATATATTGAGAATTATTTGAAATTTAAGCTATACAACAAAAGGTTGCCTTTTGAAGTGAATAGCTATTTTTATATGCTCCTAATTTGAGATTTGAGTTTAAATGATCAAATAGTTTCAATAAAATCTGACAATTCTCTGTGAAATTGCAGATAAGTTTTGGATTTTAGGGTAGGCCAATAAAACTCAAAATTTTTAGATTCCTTAGCAACAGCACTGCAAATTTTCTTCGTTCCATTCTGGACAGATATTGAGAAAAACTATTTTTTTTTCCAAAAAATTTATAGAAGTAAATAACCTTAGAACAAAAAAAAGAAATAAGATTTTTTTCGTTTAAACATAATATTTCAAAAAATTACGAAAAATTAATTTTGTTAATTTCTAATTAAAGTTGCAAAAAGCATTCATCCCGTTTAATTATTACTGATTATTATAAATTACTAATATTAGAGAAGTTGTCGGCTCCAGAAGCTTCGATCATGGTTCCTTAAAGGAACCAATCCCAATGCTACAATTCTAAAATTTTGTTTACTTTAATTAACTATCAAACTCAATACAAGGGAAAGTAAACAAAAAGTTGAAAATTTCAAAAAAAAACTGCAATTTTCTGGCATTATTATGAGAGAATATTATTGACTACCAAAAACAAATTGCTCAGAAAATTTATTTTAACATCTAATTATCAGCCTAAGGTAGTATTTTATGTATAAAAAACAATTTTCATTCCAAAAGCCGCAAAAAAATCATAATTAGAGCCAAAATCTCGCAATTTCCATTTTGTCACTTATAGGGGGTTTTTTGGATCCCTATAACACAGACTTATGGCTTAATTTTTGTGTGGATTCGAACAAATTTCGGGACATTATTTATAAAAATTCTAAGAACAAAAATTTGGTGCCACCTCACTGTATATTATCAATTTTTGAGGTTCTGATTACACTTCGTGATTTCCGTCTAAGATATATCAGAGACCATTCTTCAAACCTTCATCTCTTCGTTTTCAAAAACATTAAATGCACCCACCACCAAAATGATAATTCTTCATCCATTAATTAAAATACAGTCTTTCACTAAATTGCATTAATTTTGGGTTATTGCTCTTATAACAAAATTGTTTTTATCTCAAAAACCAAATTGAAATATTGACAAATGAAATTTGAAACATTCAGAACCAAAGATGAAAGTTTAGTCTAAGAGCTGATGAAGTTCATCGCCAAGCGGTGAATAAATCTGGAAGAAGATCCTTCTCCCGAACAAAAGAATTCAAAATCACCAAATTACAGTTGTCAATGATTTGCTGTTTTATTTGAGAAGGTCTGTGCAAAAATGGCATAAAAAAACTAAAGATTGAAGTCTTGAGAATCCTAATATATTTTCTTTATTATTGTTTGTAATTACGAGTTGCTTGTAACATTTCAAGCCGATTTCAAATTATATGCAACATAAAATTTCATTTCACATCATTTTGTAATCAAATTAATGGTTTCGATAATCGTGGTTTAAACGCTCTACTCTATAACTCACTAGGACTCCATATCTGGAGCCTACTGGAATTTCCTTAACTTCATCTGGGGTCAAGAAGGTAATCATGCCACTTATCATGTTTATTTTTGCCCGTGATTTATTGCGATGACGAGAATTATATTTATATATTCCAGCAAGAACGTTACTATTCTCCACTATTGCAAAGACATCACCATCCGATGTTGATAATACAATTTGTTCTTGAGTTGGCATGGGCTGATATACTTTCCGACCTGCGCGTATGAAAATTGATTTATCCGTAGGAAAAGTGTATCTTCGAAGTTCAAAAATGCGATGCGGATTCTGATAGGAAGTAAGACGAATATATTGAAGTTGGTCAAGACTATATGAAATTCCTTGAGCAGAAGCAATCGTGGTAGGTGGAACCATCAACCTGGCATTGGCTGGAGGAGACCTGGATCTGACACCGAGAGAAGGGTTGGCAGGAGAAACAGACCTGTCAAGAGAATGTTGTCTCTCAGAAGAATTGTAAGAAGGTTGCCGACGAGGAACGCCAGGAATGGGATCGCCATTAGGTAGACATTCAAACTGTGAGCTTAGCTCTGCAAGAAGAAAGAGGATTATATTTTTTCACATTGGTATTTAAAGAACTTTTTGGGGCACAATATTGCGAGGCAAGACTGACCAGCTGGTCTATTACTTCTGGGATATTCACAATTGAATATTCGCCAAGTTATTTGATTAAGAATGTATATAGTTCGAAATAATTGAATTTCGAACATCGTTTCAATAAAATTTCATCTCAAAGATATGCAATTCAAGATTCTTTAATTCTTGAATGTGTAATTGTTGAAAGCATAATTTTGAATTTAAAATTTCCAGAACTCAGAAGACTTGAATAAAGTTTGGAAACAAAATAATTGGCATATGATGCGGATTACGTCGAATGATTTTTTATTTGCTGAAAGCTTGACATTTTTTCAAAAATATTATAGATTAAGTATAGTATTATATTCACCAATATAATTTTGGATGACTGACACGATGTAGACGAGAGAATGAGCGATCCTCATTTTTTCCAATTCGGGGAAAAACTGATTGAAGCGTTGATTCATAGTCTGATTAACAGTCTTTCTTATGACTATTATTCTGTCGTTTTATTATACATATAATAGAAAATTATCAATAAGAGTTCATTAAAATTGATTTCCGAGTGATTAAATTAATTATGAGCATAATTGTACATGATTATTGTATCCTAATCATTATCTCATATATTAGAGGCGTCAAATTTCTTCTTCTAAAATCTTTATATTTACATTTCATAAATCATTTCATGAAATTAGATTACCCTAACCCAGGCAAGTTTGAAGCAGAGAATTGTTCTTATACTGGTCTACTGAAAATAAACACGAATTATTTAAACCATTTATTAATGTTATGGACATTTTTCTGAAAGATTTTCCTAAGTTTTTATGATTACTTTAACCAAAGCTAGTTTGGAAAAAAGCGATTTCTTTCAATACCTCTGAGTTAAAAATAAACACAAATTATTTAAACCATTTGAAAATGTTGTGAAAATTCTTTTACAGGTGTCTGCTGAGTTTCAAAAACAAATAATGTTATGTTGGAGACATGTAGACACAAAATCTATCCCACAGGAGCGACTCGGATGAGGTTATCATAGAAAAAAGATTTTGTTTGTGGATACATTTCTTGAATAATTTTTCCTCATTACTACACCACATGAATATTTTTTACTAGGTATGGTGGAGCAATGTAAACTAAGCATTGTTCAGAAATATTACTTTTCAAATAATATTTTGAATGTGCCCTGACAACGGAAGTGGGCTATGTCACTTTTCACAAATTTTCTGTTTCAAGGTAGTGCTTGTTATTGTTACCATTTTTGAGAAGACAAAAGGTTTTTTGTCATTAAAATATTTTTGAACATAAGGAATTATTATTTCCTGAAATTGATTCTTTATCTTTGACCGAACTTTTAATTCTTATCGCTTATCTTCTATAATCCTGTCACTAAAATGATAAGATCTCATAGTAGCTTGTTTTCTTAGGACAAACATTCTCTTCAGCTTTGCTGCATCTAATCTGGGAAAATTAATTTTAGAATGCCTAATATTGGCAACAAATAATATCAGGAAAAAAAGAAAAAATATTGGACAAATAATATTTGATATTAATTAATTCATTTTTTATAATTGAGTAAATGAAAGTTGTAGAGTATCTTGTACGTGCGCAAACAATCTTTCATATAATAATAGGTTGTCCTTTTAAAAATATTCGTAAAAGGCGATGAATAATTTCTAATTATACGAATTTTTCGTCAAGAATTTTTAAATATTCTGTGAAGATTAGTTTTTCAGAATAAAAACTCATTCCAATTTTTCCAATGAACGTAAAGAATTTTTTACATTTTTTTAAAACCTTACAAAATTAATAGAATATCCTACATTGAAAAGCTTCGAATTTTTTTTCGAATTCTTAAAAATAACTTTTTCCCATCATTTAATGTTCCTTAAAAAACACCATTACATTAATCATGCAAAAGTCGACATTTTTTGCTGATATAAATAATAAATCCGATTATTAGTTTAGGTAATATTTAATAAAAATTGCATTTTTCATCGCGCCCAAATTCGATGTTTTTTAAAACTCAAATTGCCGATTCTACCTCAATAACTGGTGAAGTGTTCTGAAATTTTCACAGTTTGTTCAAAATACATTCGGACACTTTGGCGGAAAAAAGTATGCGACGAACTTCATCTTTGAGAAAACTTCAAGCGAGCCGTTTTTTCTACGACGTATGAAGAAAACTTTCCGAAAATTTCAGTGTAATCGGTTCATAAATATTGTACCTTTGAATGATTTCATAAAAAGCGCTCGGCGTGCGAGCAGCTCGTCAAGCGTTCGCGCGCGGCAGTAACGGAATATTATACGTTTTTCGCATTTTTTTAACACTGGGATGCTACATTGTAAAATTAATTGTTGTTTGATTATTAAAAATATTTATATCGTTAATCATACTTACGTACCATTCTTCTCGCCATCAATTATTTTCAAACACGTGTGAAAATTAACTTTTTTTCCATCGAAATTCACGCAAAATGAAGAAAAACTGAGATTTTCTATTCAATAATTTATTTGATAATAGACGCTAATAGATTATAATACATAAACTTTTTACATACTTATTGTACGCTCTAATCTTCAAATGGTTATTAAAATTCAACAAATTCGTAACATAGGTTTTTCAACATTTAAAGTGTATTTTAGTAACGCATCTAACAAGAAATAATATATTATGCTTTTCTATTTCTTTCGTAGTTCCGATTTCCGTTTTTTTGCGCCACGATTTTTCAGAGGCGATTTCTGAGAAAATTTTTTCAATACTGGAATGTCTCTTTTTGAATTACGCGTTTTGATCACAGCTTTTTTCTTTACAGCGTTTCTTTCCACATCTGTTTTGGTTGAGTCTTAACATTAGAAAAATGAAAGATTCATATGAACTTCACAACTATTTTACTGCGCAAAACTCTTACCTGGTTTCTGTCTATTTTTTTCTTATTCTGTTTCCACGACAGTTCATTCCGTTTCCTCTTTTTCCCGGTATTGGTGGAGGATTTTTCGTTATTCATTTTAACACTAAACTCGGTATTATAAATTTTTCGACGTAACGTGAAGAACTGATCTAATATTAATTATATTACTCAACAGAAAACAAAATTGTTTTGGGAGCCCGAATGCACGTGCAGCGTTGGGCGGTTTGTTTACTGCAACTTCTAAGTATGTGTCGATTCTCGGAAAAACAAAAGACAATCTAATTCGCGAAAACAAAAGGCAATCTAATTAGGGGTAAACGCGCGAAATTCGAAATTTGTTGAATGTTTATAACCATTTGAAAAATGAGAGCGTACAATATGTATGTAAAAAAAAGTTTATGTATTATAATCTATTAGCGTCTGTTATTAAATAAATTATTGAATAGAAAATCCGAGTTTTTCATCATTTTGCGTGAATTTCGATGGAAAAAAAGTTGATTTTCACACGTGTTTGAAAATAATTGATGGCGATAAGAATGGTACGTGAGTATGATTAACGATATAAATATTTTAAATAATCAAATAACAATAAATTTTACAATGTAGCATCCCAGTGTTAAAAAAATGCGAAGAACGTATAATATTCCGTTACTGTCGCGCGCGAACGCTGGACGAGCAGCTCGCACGCCGAGCGCTTTTTATGAAATCATCCATAATTACAATATTTATGAACCGATTACACTGAAATTTTCGGAAAGTTTTCTTCATACCTCGTAGAAAAAACGGCTCGCTTGAAGTTTTCTCAAGGATGAAGTTCGTCGCATACTTTTTTACGCCAAAGTGTCCGAAGCTCGGTTACCGGTACCCCGCCATATGTTATGAGATATAAGTGAACAAATGCAATTTTTATATGTTTTATCGTCTTTGTAGATAGCACGTATGTATTTTGAACAAACTGTGAAAATTTCAGAACATTTCACCAGTTATTGAGCTAGAATCGGCGATTCGAGTTTTAAAAAACATCGAATTTGGGCACGATGAAAAATGCAATTTTTATTAAATATTACCTAAACTAATAATCGTATTTATCATTTATATTAGCAAAAAATGTTGACTTTTGCAAGATTAATGTAATGGTGTTTTTTACTTTTTGATTTGACATCTTTTTTTTTTTTCTTCCGCTTTCTGCCTGTGGACAATACTTTCACCGAATTTCACGCGGAGACGCCCTTTTATGATCGGTGTGCTCAATTATTCCCCAGTATTAACCAATCATTTATATTTGGAATGTTCTTTTTTATCAATAATGATCTGAAGGATTTAGAAATAAATGTTATAATGAAGTCACGTTATTTATTTGAAAATTTTTTAGACTGTTAAAAATTGCATAGGGCTGGAAGAAACTTACTTTTTGTAAGATGACATTTGCGGGAACTTTCATCACGATTCTTGTAAATCAGCGCATGAAAATACATTTCTATTCTGGTTGTAACGACATATCTGATTAGCTGAGTCACAAAACTTGTATTCGCGCGCCATCTCTGGTGCGCCAAACCAAATTGGCCTCTGACGTCACGAATTTCGTGTTGTTTACTTGCTTTACCGAAGCGTCTTCGAAATAAAATTCATTGAACTAATGAAGTAGAGTGATGTTTTCTAACGCGGAAAGAAAGAAAAAATGATATTTTGAGAAAATATTTCACACTATATACTGTCACACTGCACTGTGACTGAACTTTGAGGTTATTTTGAGCCCCGTTTATCGCTAGTTGAGTCGCTAACTGACCAAACATGGCTGGTCAAGTTAAACAGCGATTAGGCTACTTTAATTTTGGTTTAAAAGATGGTGTAAAGCAATGTACTGATTAAATAAAGTTAATCAAGTGTTAAAATTTAATCATGGTTGGTGAAATTGTCCGTGCGAATTGCTCTTGAGAAGAAAGAAAAAACTGTTTGAACAGCCACTTTTGACCAACGGTTCAGGTTTTATCCATAAAAAATGCTTTCTCAAAAAATGGCTGATTCTATTTTCCAGTGAAACTACGAGATATGATTGTAAACTGGAGAGGTCCAAAGTTTTTCCTCAATTCATTTTTTTCTTCTGAAAAAATTAAATTTAGAGGTGGCTCAAGCCCCATGGAGTTTAACTCATATTTTCCAAACAATTAAATATTTTTCAAACAATTCTCTCTTAGAATAGAGTTAGAAAGTCGGGTTTGTTTGAAAGTGTTCCACTTTTTTTTCAAGTTGCTTTTAGAGTGAGGTAATGAATTAATGTCAACAAAATAATTCATGATTACTATTTATGGTATTCGATTTGAATAATTCCAGGAAGTTGCGAATTTCCTTAAATTATCAAACATTTGTTTACTTTCTGCTCGGATTTAAAACTGAACAGAAAGTGGAACAGTTTTTACAAACCAGGACTCTCTAACTCTATTCTGAGAGAAAATTGCTAAAACAACAATAAATTAAATAAACAATGCACGCAGACATCTTGTCATTAGCGTGAAGTATTATTTTGTGTATGAGAAGCAATTAAGATCTGATAAACCGCAAAAACTAATAATTAGCGCCGAGGACTCGCAAAACAGATTATCTTATTTATAGGATTTCTTTGGGACCCTATAAAACAGACTTATGAGAATGATATTTCAAAAGAAATCAACTGCTCGTATTCTATGGCTAGCTGTGGTAAAGCATATTTAGTTGCAACTAAATTCAGCTAATATTGACGATTCTGAATAAATTTGATGTAAGCCGAGGATTGTGACATCCGACTTAATCACAGATGTGAGTAGGATGTGGTTCATGGAGTCTGAGAGATGGTGTTGTGCGGGACCCTCAGTTGCCTCGTGGTTGATGTTGCGCTGGTCGGGCGCTGGCCAGGTTCTATTGGGGCGCGGGCCGGGCGCAGTCGTGGAGCAGGTCAGGCTCTACTGTGACAGTGGTCGGGCGTAGTCTGGTCGGAGACGGAAGGAACTCATCTGCGTGCAGGATGAGCACGTCTTCAGTTTTGGAAGACGGAGTGGGAGTTGGGAGAGGAGAAGGAGAGGGAATAGGAAGGGTGTGTTGGAACCATTTGCCTGGAGTGGGAGGCAAAGGTCCCTTAGGCACGGCCTGGGGCCGGAACGGCTCTAGGTCGTCGTAATGCTTAGAAAAGTCGAAGCGGCCCAACGACGTATAGGAAGAGGAGGAGGGGACTCGGATAAATTTTACCCGGGAACGTGGAGAGAGGATTGTTGAGGAGCTGATGAGGAGGATAGGATGCGCCGGAGAGGGCGGTGGAGGAGGTACCGTGGGCAAGGAAGGTTGAGATGGTTGGGAAGAGGAAGCGGAGGCGGCGTCCTGTCGGCGTTTTCGGGTGCCTTTACCGGGGCGGAAACGAGAGGTCTTACCGTGAGGCATACGGCTGGAAGAAGGAACAAGGAAGGTAAAAGGTGGTTACGTTGAAGAGAGAGAGAAAGTGAGAGAGAGTTTCCCGGAGCCACGGGGGCGTACCGAAGCAAAAGAGAAAAGAGAAAGAAATTTTATGAAATTTTTCGAAAAATTTGTTCGTCGCGACACAAAGAAACTTTTCAGTACTATCAATAATCTCTCTTTTTCGCGAAAATATTTGTCTAGAAGCGAGCTGATTTCCAAATATGTTAAATTCCTAATTTTTCCTGTTACGCTTTGCAATAAACTTCTGGTCCCAATTAAAAAAAAAACTTTTACAAGCCATTAATATTTTCAAATTGAATTTTTTCATTAATAGTGATAATTTTTATGAACAAATAATTTTTTTCACTTCAATTAACTACTAAACTCACTCTAAGTGAAAAGTAAACAAAAAGTTGAAAATTTCTGAAAAAACTGCAATTTTCTGGCATTATTATAACACAGAAAAAACAGAAGATAAACTTTACATAGATTTCCGACGAAAGATTCTTTGCAACAAAAATTAACTTCACAGGATAAACTTCACACAAATATCGGTTAAATTTTCTTTTTTATTCCATGACAAACACATCTATTCTGAAAGACGCGAAGTTGGCTGAACAAAACTTTATCGCTCTAAAAAATTTCCTGCAACACATTTTTTTCAGTTTTTTTCTATGAAGAGAATATTATTGACAACTAAAAACAAATTGCTCACAGAATTTATTTCAACAACTAGTTGTCAGGCTAAGGTAGGATTTTATGTATAAGAAACAATTTTCATTTTGAAAGGCGCAAAAAAATCATAATTAGTGCCGAAATCTCGCAAAACCCTTTTTTTCACATATGGGGGTTTTTGGGACCTTACAAAACAGACTTGTGGCCTCATTTTTGTGTGGATTCGAACAAATTTTCTGTCATTATTTATGAAAATTCTAAGAACAAAAATTTGGTGCCACCTTACTGTATTTCCGTCTAAGATATACATATCAGAAACGATTCTTCAAACCTTCATCTCTTCGTTTTTAAAAACATTAAATGTACTCACCACCAAAATTATAATTCTTCATCCATTAATTAAAATACAATCTTCCACTAAATTGCATTAATTTTAAGTTATTGCCTTCATAAAAAAATTGTTTCTATCTCAAAAACGAAATTCAAAGATATTTATGTGTAATCTAAGAAATGTATTCTCTTCAATTTTGGCTCAACATGTATTTAGTGGAATTGGAATGGAAGCTTCTAATGTGTCCCCTGAGGTTTTACATTCTTCTTGTATCTCTTCCCTATTCCTTTCCACACACTCCCACGCACTTACTTGGTGGTGGGAGGGGGACCTACACCTTAAGGTGGGTTCTAAACCACCAAGAGGGACAACCTTAAGTACTTAGGGAACCTTTATCTCTAGAGGTACCGGTCCCACGACTCTCCGGAGATGAACAACTCCCTTGCTAGGCTAGTGTCCACCGCATTGGCCAGCGAGGCTCCTCCAGAGTGCGAGGCGGGAATCGAACCCGCAAGCCGACGGAGTGGGTCCAAAGCCTGCGCCTTAACCCCCACGACCATCGTCCCACTCAACATGTATTTAGTGTCAAGTCTATGTAATGAAAATGAATGCAAAAGACACTCCTAGAAATTTGAGAAATTCAATATATTTTCTTTATTATTGTTTGTAATTACGAGTTTCTTGTAACATTTCAAGCCGACTTCATAGTAAATGCAGTATCAAATTTTAGTTTCACATCATTTTGTAATAAAATTAACGGTTTGGATAATCGGGGTTTAAATGCTCTACCTTATAACACAATAGGACTCCATGTCTGGAGCCTACTGGAGTTTCCTTAACTTCATCTGGGGTCAAGAAGGTAATCATGCCGCTTACCATGTTTATTTTCACCCGTGATTTATTACAACGACGAGATTTATATTGATAGATTCCAGCAAGAACGCTACTTGTCTCCAATATTGCAAAGACGTCACCATCCAATGTTGATAATACAATTTGTTCTTGGGTAGGTACGGGCCGATAGACTTTTCGTCCTGCGAGGACTTGAATTGTTTTATCCGTAGGAAAAGTGTATCTTCGAAGCTCAAAAACCCGATGCGGATTCTGATAGGATGTAAGCCGAATATATTGAAGTTGGTCAAGAATGTATGAAATTCCGTGAGCAGAAGTGATCCTGGTAGGTGGAACCATCAACCTGGCATTCGCTGGAGGAGACCTGGACCTGATACAGAGAGAAGGCTCGGCAGGAGAAACAGACCTGGCAAGAGAATGTTGTTTCTCGGAAGAATTATAAGAAGTTTGCCGACGCGGAACGCCAGGAATGGGATCGCCATTAGGTAGACATTCAAACTGTGAACTTAGCTCTGCAAGAAGAAAGAAGATTAAATTTTTGTACATTGGTATTCCAAGAACTTTTTGGGGCACAATATTGCGAAGCATGACTGACTAGTTGATCTATTGCTGGACCAGCAATAATCAGGAAACATTATTTGGGAAAGATCCTGGAAAAGTCGTTCTTCGAAATTTTTTGACAGAATGTAATGCGCTTTTATGAATACATGCAGTATTTTCTGAGATATTCAAAATCTAATATTCGCCAAGTTGTTTCCTTAGGAATTTGTATAATTTGAAATAATTGAATTTTGAACATCGCTTTGATGAAATTGGATCTCAAAGATATTCAATTCAAGATTCTGCAATTCTTGAATGTGTAGTTCTTGAAATTTCCAGAATTCAGAACACTTGAATAAAGTTTGGAAACAAAATAATTAGCATATGATGCGGATAACGTCGAATGAATTTTGATTTGCTAAAATCTTGACATTTTTCCAAAAATATTATGGATTAAGTATAGTATCATATTCACCAATATAATTTTGGATGACTGACACGATGTAGACGAGGGAATGGACGATCCTCATTTTTTCCAATTAGAGTAAAAACTGATTGAAACTTTGATTCAGAATCTGGTCAACAGTCTATCGTATGACTATTATTCTTGAATTTTATTATATCTACCATATAATGAAAAATAACTGATAAGACTTCATTACAATTAATTTCGAAATGATTAAATTAATTATAAGCATAATTGTACATAATTATGTTATCCTAATCATTATCTCATATATTAGAGGCGTCAAGTTTCTTCTTCTGAAATCTTCATATTTATATTTCATAAATCAGTTTATAAAATCAGATTACCCTAACCCAGGCTAGTTTCAAGCAGAGAATTGTTTTTATACCGGTCCACTGAAAATAACCATGAATTATTTAAACCATTTGTTAATGTTATGGACATTATTTTGAAAGATTTTGCTGAGCTTTGATGATTACCTTAACCGAGGCTAATTTGGGAAAACCCGATTTTTTTCAATACCTCTCAGATAAAAATGACCGCAAATTATTTAAACCATTTGAAAATGTTGTGAACATTTTTCTAAAGGTGTCTGCTAAGTTTCAAAAACAAAGGAAGTTATGTTGGAGACATCTAGAAACAAAATCTATCCCATAAGAGCATTTCAGATGGGGCTATCATAGGAATAAGAGTTTTTCACAAATTTTCATTTCTAAGCTAGTGCTTGTTATTGTTACCATTTTTGAGAAGACAAAAGGTTTTCTGTCATTATAAAATTTTTGAACATACGGAATTATTATTTCCTGGCTGAATCTAATTTTGGAAAATTAATTTTAGAATGCCTAATATTAGCAACAAATAATATCAGGAAAAAAAATATATATTGGACAAATAATAATTGATATTAATTCATTCATTTGTTTAAATTGGATGGATGAAAGTTGTAGAGAATCTTTCACTTGCGCAAACAATCTTTCATACAATAATAGGCCGTCCTTTAAAAAATATTCGTGAAAGGCGATGAATAAAAAATTTTATTCTAAAATAAAAGTTAGTCAATGAATAATTCTCTACTTTTCAAGTTGAAATAATGATTAGTTCATTTTTCAAACTAAAAATCATGAAAAATGTCCCCATGTATCTCAAGAAAATTCTTCTTTGATCCTTCCGAAATTTTTAAACATTCCAATAATTTCAAATTATACGAATTTTTCGTCAAGCATTTTTGAATATTCTGTGAAAATTGATTTTTCAGAATGGAAACGAAAAAAGAGCTGACACCGGAAAAATTTGAACTTGAACAAGGTAATAGATTATGAATATCAAAAAGGCATGTACCAAAGTTTCACGTGGCCATTGCATAGTTTATATACGGCGGCTTTATAATTTGCAAAATATTAATATTGTGCCGGAATTTTAGGATAGTTGAAAATTTGAAATCGTTCTAAATATACAAGGACACTTCTTTGTGGCACTAATATCTTTACAATTATAATTTCTTATTTTGCAGGTTTGCTATATAAAAAAATTACGGAATTGTGTGTGAATGGAGTGAAACGTCAAGCTAGAATAAAGCTAGTTGGCAACTATTTGACGGACGAAAAAGCCGACGTTAGAAGGAAACTATTATTTGAATAATATAACATGATAATAAAATATGTGTAATTAAAATTTTTTTATTACTCCTACAAGTTGAATGTCAACCTCATTCGAATGTACTTGCAAGATCAATTTTCTAATCATTCTAACATGAGAGTGATTTAAATTAATTTATGTTATGATTTTTAAACAGCAAAATATTATTTAATATGATGTTAATTTTTTTTTGTCTGCTTGGCCTGAAATAAATATTCTTTGATTATTGATTAACAATTTTTATGTATTGTGAGAAAAATCTCATAATACCACGTCTTTCAGATTTCCAAGCTGGTCAAAAACCATAACATCAGTTAATGAAAATATTGAATAGGCAAAGAACGAAATGATCCAAGTTTCAAATCATTGCAATGATGAAATTTAAAAATATTTACTCTTTAAAAAGATTAAAGTACAAGGATGGTTGTTAATAAAATAAACTGAGTCTAAGTAACGGAAAGAGAGAACTAGACGTTAAATAATGACTTCATCTTCGTTTTCTAAATATATTACTCTCATCTTCTTGTAATCAGGTAGTGATGTTTATTCAAGACGTACTTCTTTCGTCAAATACGTCATCTTGGATAAGAGAGAATATTTCGAGAATTATTTGAAATTTTTAATCATACAACAAAAAGTTGCCGTTTCAAGTTAATAGCTTTTTTTATATGCTGGTAATTTGAGATTTGGGTTTGAATAATCAAATAATATTAATCAAATCTGACAATATTCTCTGTGAAATTACACGTAAATATTGAATATTAGGGAGGGCCGAAAAAACTCAACATTTTTAGATTCCTTAGTAACAGCACCGAAAATTTTCTTCGTTGCATGCTGAACAGATTTTGAAAAAAAAAAAACAATTTTCCGTAACTTTCATAGAAGTAAATAACCTTGGAACGAAAAAAAGAAATAACTTTTTCTTAGTTCTAAACATAATATACCAAAAATGACGAAAAAATTTAGTTTTTTTAATTTCTAATTAATGTGAATGTGGAGACCGGAATATTCTTATCGTTGAATGATATTGGATCTTAATTTCCGTTGAAATAATAATTTGTGTTTTTGCTCACTTTAGTTTATTCGATTGGCTATAATTTTGTGAATAAAAACACGAACGAGGACTTGCATGGTTAATACATATATTTTGAAAGAAAGATACACGATACATACAAGCAATAGATAAATGGACTGTATAGTTTGGTGAAAGTTAGGATTTTTTCCAAACCGCTTTTCTAAAAAATTAAAACAAGGAAGCGCTATGTAGCGCGAATCTCCGAGTTTTCCCTTATTTTCGTTGAAAGGCAATCTTACAATGTAAGGACCTTCAGGGTCGCGTTGCGTATTATTTTTGAAATGAGATTCGCAAGCTTGCTCTTCTTGGGACATTAATTTTATTGAAGGAACTTCTTCAATTTCCCAGAATTTGGTGAGATTCGATTCGAGAGGGGTAGAGTGGCTGACAAAACTACACTGCACGTGATTTTTAGAGAGAGAGCTATCTATTTCTCCAGCGACAATCCAGCCAAGCTGATTTTTTTGCAGCACGGCCTCTGGATGATTTTTCAGCGAAATTTGTCCCACACATAGAAGTTTGTAGAACTATTTAACTCCAATCAGAGCATCGATTTCTGATGGCTTGTGAAATTCAGGATCAGCTAGGACTATATTTTTAGGAATTTCAAGAGCCGCCCGATTAATTTCAACGGAGGGCATTGTTTTTGTGATTCGACTGAGAACCAGAAAATCGAGGTTCTTGAAGTATTTACTAAAAAGAGATTTTAATGTTGCCGAAACCGAGTGCTTTATTTCTGTGGAAATATGCTCAACACAAGAGACCGAAATATCTACAGATTTTCTATGTAATTTCAAAAAAGATGCGGTGCTCTCAGTGATAAAATTGGCCTGAGAGCCAGCATCCAAGAACACTCGACAAGACTTGGATTCTCCGTGGGTATTGACTAAGTCCACGATCGCTGTGGCCAGCAAACCCTCAGAGGAGACTTGAGCGTGCATGTTGATAAGAGACTGATTTTTGGGGGATGGATCTGACACAGTATTCTCCATTGCAGATTGTCTTTCAAAATGCAGTAAAATATTGTGCTTTTTACGGCACTTACGACAAGGAGAGCAGGTGCAATCAGCAACGCGATGACTTGGACGCAAACAATTTAGGCAGAGCGCGGCTTTTTTTGCGGCTTCGAAACGCTCGGACGGTGTCAATTTTTTATATGATTCGCAACTATATATCGAGTGTTCCCCCTGGCAATATGCGCAGTGCGATTTCGTCGTTGCAGTCGCAAAAGCGTGCTGCGAACGCTGAGTATTAAAGCGAGAACTTGACGGTTTTTTCTCCGACAAGTTTTGAGGTTTTCCTGGTACTTGATAAACTATGTTATCTTCAAATTGAGCACGACGCTGCAGGAAAGTCAACATTTCCTTAAAAGTGGGGTTATCGGATTCGCAGCTAGCCTCTTCCCACTTTTCACGAATAAAAGAATTAAATTTTTGCTTGATTATTTCAACTAAAAGGGTGTCCCATTGATTGACAGGTTCTTTCAAGGCTTCAAGTGTTCTCACCTGTTTTTGAATTTGATCGACTAACGAGCGAACAGGAAATTCTTTCGAAACGAATTGTAAATTTAAAAGTGCTTTCACGTGAGTTTGGCGAATAATTTTACGATTGTCATAACGCTCTTTAAGCAAGTCCCAAGCGACCTTGTAATTTTCCAACGATAATTCAATTGAAGCGATAACTTCCGCAGCTTCGTTTTTTAAACAGCCCTTCAAATGGTATAATTTTTCGATGTCAGGGATGTCTTTATTTTCATCAACAAGGGATTTAGAAAGATCGTGAAATCCTAACCAAGATTCGTAGGATCCACTAAATGAGGGTAAATTCACTCGCGGAAGATTCTTTTTGGAAACTTGAAAGATGCTAGTGGAATTTTCATGAACGGCGTTTAGCGAAGACGTCGAGGCGTTAGATCGAATTGAATTGTTTGTTGAGGCAAGGTTTTCCTTCAACAAATTCGTCGCGATACCGTGTGAAGTATAATACTTTTCTTCATATTCCGTACGGATACCCGGGTAGGTGGAATCGTTCTCAAGAATTTCTAATTCGGTTTGTAAATTTTCAAATTCTAAGAAGCTTTTATCATTTTCTTCATTTCTTTTTTCTAAATTCGGAAAATCACGCTCCGGGACAAATTTTTCGAGATAGGTTGCGAAGTTTGTAATCTTTCGTTTCGCATTGGCAATTTTGATTTTCAGATCGGCTATCTGTTTTTCCGCCATCGTTTTAAAATTCAGTAAATTAATAAACAAGCAATTGCAAACATGTAGTGGGAACACAGAAGATATGAGGGAAGAATTGGTGGTACAAAAACTTTCTTACTTTGACGATGAACTCTGGATCAGCGCTGCTGGATGTTGGCAAGTGTTGATCCTGGACGATGACAGTTTCCCATTTAATTGATCGTTGCTGAAGTCCGACATGCGACAAGAGCAACAAAGTCTGCAAAGATCTGGACTGCGAGAAGTTTGGGCCAGCTATCTTCCTCTCCTGGGACGAATCCGGGACCCTTATTTTCCATGCGATCGACAATGACAGCTTCTGACCACTTGTACACAAAAGGAATATTTACTAATTCCACATTGTCTCTTTCGCGGTCGCGTATTGAAGCACGATATTATTTTTTCGAATTTATTCGAAACACAGAAGTTCAGTTCACTATTCAAAGATTCACTTTAACACTATATGAGCTTGCGAACACACGACACGAAAAGTTCTGTAGTCAAATTGACTCAGTAAGAGTTTTGTTATGAGCACGAAATTTGCTTCAAGCGCGAAAATTGCTATGAAGTACGACAATTTGCTTAAGCACGACAATTTGCTATAAGCAAGACAATGTTCTACAAGCACGATAATTTGCTATAAGCTCGACAGTTTGCTTAAGCACGACAAATTGCTGTAAGCAGGACAATTTTGAATTAGGGCACACAAACATATGCACTTTTTCTAATTTATATTTATCACTGTTCAAATCAATTCACAAACCACTTCACTATGTTGTCACTTTCCGAAAGGCCAGTGGATTCACGTTTTTCAAGAATATCCGGCTCGAAGGACCATAATGTTTTTGCTCACTTTAGTTTATTCGATTGGCTACAATTTTGTGAGCAAAAACAATTTGTTTATCAAGAAAAGAAAAAATTGCATCTTTTGATCATTATAATTCGCAAGCGCGATGGTGTCAAGAAACAGTGAAACATATTTTGAACAATCTTTTTCTTTTTCGTCAAAATATCAGGGATATTTTTTTTGTGTAAATTAATTTTTTTCAAGCAGAGGTAAAGTGCCAAAGTTCAGAAAAAAATGAATTTTCAAACACTACTCTGAGAGGTGATATTTATAAACAATTATACATTTTTTTTAACAAATGTCTTCGCTGAATTGCATTATTCATTACTTTACTAAATAAACAGGGGGTTGAAAGTTAGAAATTTCAGAAGGAACCACAACCATATTTTATTGATGAAGAAGAAGGTAGTCATAAACAATAATAATTCGTTTGAATGATTAATTTTGCTGAATTGAAGTAGTTTATAAATGAACATGTGTAGAAAGTAGATAAATAAATTTGAATTTCAGAAAAAATGGCGAATTTCTAACATTATTCAAATTGCATATCTCTATTAATAAGAATAAATTGTTTGAAAAAATAATCATGTTAACTTTAGTAGATCATCAAATTGTATTGTCTTAGATATATGAGAAACCATCCTTTAAAACTTTAATCTCTCCGGTATCAAAAACATTAAATGTACTCACCAACAAAATAATGATTCTTCGGACATCAATTAAAATACAAGCTTACACTAAATTGCACTCATTTCAAGTTATTGCTCTCATAACAAAATTGTTTTTGTCTCAAAAATGAAATTCAAAGATATTTATGTATAATCTGAAAAGTATAATATTCTTTTCCATTTTGGCTAAACATCATCTAGGAACGAGTTTTGGTATTTTAAGTTCATTAGTATTCAATCGCCAGATCGACAGCATGGTGATAACATACCGCTAGACTCAATAATCTCTTGATAAAAAAAATTCGAATAAAAGGATTGAAAATCACGGAATTACAGTTGTCAATGATTTGATGTTTTATTTGAAATGGTCTTCGCAAAAATGTCATGAAAGAACAAAGATTGAAGCCTTGTGAATCATTATGTATTTTCTTCATTATTATTGTTAATTACAAGTTGCTTGTAACATCTTAAGCCGACTTCAGGTTACATGCAATATCAAATTTCAGTTTCACATTTTTTGGTAATCAAATTAATGGCTTGGACATCGGGGTTTACACGCTCTACTCTAAAGCTCAATAGGAATACATATTGGGGGCCTACTGGAGTTTCCTTAACTTCATCTGGGGTCAAGAAGGTAATCATGTCGCTTACCATGTTTATTTTTGACCGTGATTTATTGCGATTACGAGAATTATATTTATAGAGTCCAGCAAGAACGCTACTAGTCTCTAATATTGCAAAGACATCACCAGCCGATGTTGATAATACAATTTGTTCTTGGGTTGGTACAGGCCGATAGACTCCAGCTTTTACGGCTATTTTTATTGATTTATCCGTAGGAAAAATGTATCTTCGAAGTTCAAAAATCCGATGCGGATTCTGATAGGAAGTAAGCTGGATATATTGAAGTTGGTCAAGTCCGTATCCAATTCCTTCAGCAGAAGAAATCATGGTAGGTGGAACCATCAACCTGGCATTGGCTGGAGGACACCTGGACCTAGCACGAAGAAAAGGCTTGGCAGGAGAAACTGGTCTGGTAAGAGAAAAAGGTGTGGGAGGAGGAAGAGACCTGGCAGGAGAATGTTGTTTCTCAGAAGAATCAGAAGAAGATTGCCGACGAGGGACACCAGGAATGGGATCGCCATTAGGTAGACATTCAAACTGTGAGCTTAACTCTGCAAGAAGGAAGAGGATTAAATTTCTTTACATTGGTATATCAAGAAATTGTTGGGGCATAATTTCGGGAGGCAATACTGACACAGCTGGTCTATAGCTGGACCAGCAATATCCAGGAAGCATTATTCGGAAAAGACCCTCAGAAAGTCATTTTTCGAAATTTTTCTACAGAATTAATTGCTAAAAGCTTGAAATTTTTTTTTAAATATTATAGATTCAGTATAGCATTATATTCACCAATATAATTCTGGATGACTGTCACGATGTAGACGAGAGTATGGACCATCCTCATGTTTTCCAATTAGGTGAAAACTGATTGAAGCTTTAGTGCAGAATTTGATTAGTATTCTATCAACTTTTATTCTGGTGTTTTACTATATATAAAATGAAATATTTTGAAATGATCAAATTAGTTCTATGCGTATTTGTACGTAGTGATGGCATCCAAATCCTTATCTCAAATGCACTTAATGTCGTCGAGTTTCTTCTTCTGAAATCTTCATGTATATATTTCATAAATCAGTCCATGACATTTGATTACCTTAACCAAGGCTATTTCAGGCAAACAGCGATTTTTTCAATACCATTTCGCTGAAAATAACCGCAAATGATTCATAACATCTGAAAATTTTCTGAACATTTTTCTACAGGTGTATGCTAAATTGCAAAAACAAACAAAGTTATGTTGGAGACATGTAGATATCAAATCAACCCCATAAGATTCCCCATAAAATTTCGAAAATATCTTACTAGTTCTTATCATTTCTAAATCGTTAAATACTTCTAATATCTCTTGAATTTTCTCAAATTCCTTCTAAGATTGTTTATTATGTGAAAATTTTTCCTTGGAAACTTTTACACCCATTTTCAAAGTTTTAAGAAATAATTTAAAACGTTTTGTAATCTTTTTTCTATTTCCTTTTAGAATGCACTAAAAAACAATTTGAAATTTTACCGTGAATCTTAAGAATATTTGATTCATTCTATCGACATCCTGCAAAACTGAGTTTACCTAACAATTTTTTTAAATCCTGAGAAATTGAAACGGTTGTCCTAAAGTCTTCCATACTTTTTGCCATACATTTTGAGATCTTCAAAACTTAAAATTATCCTTTTGAAATTAAACCTAAACCATTAAAAATTTCGCCACGAAAATATTAAAAAATTTAACTTTAAATTTTCTATTAAATATTACCTCACCAAGTGAAAAGCGGACCAAAAGTTTGAGAGTTTAGAAAAACCCGAATCTTTTCAGCAGCTATCTAATAGGAAATAATATATAATGAATTGAATAAACAACAACAAATGGTTCAAACAAATTTGTTTGTTGAATGGCATTGTGAGTTACTTTATTGAGTAAAAAGTAGGTTAACAGTTAAAAATTTCAGAAGAAGCCGCAACTATCTACCATTAAGAAAGAAGAAGGTAGTTATAAACAATAATAATTGGGTTGAATTATTATTTTCGCTTAATTTAAGTGATTATCAACTCCCTTCCATTGAAGAGTAACTGAACAGTTGAAAATTAAAGAACAACCGCAAATGTCTAGCATTATTCAAATTGAATGTTTTTGACAATTTTTAAAAAGTAGTTGTATCGAGCCTCAGCTAAAATAATATTTTGATTTTGATGGTTCAATTTTCTATAGGTTTTCACCAATTCTACAATTAGTATCCAAATATCATTTTTAACTGTCATAGTAAATTGTTCTATATGGTGATAAACAATAATAAATTGTTCAAACTATGATCGTTAGCTTGCTTTATTCGTCACTTTACTAAGTGAAAAGTGGGTAAAATGTTAAAAATTTTGGAAAAACCCGCAACTGTCTAGCATTAATATATTAATAGCAGAAGATAGCTACAAGAAATGATTATTTCTTGAAATAATTTTTGTTCACTAAATTGAATCCACTAATAACTCACTTGTTGGCCCATTGATGTTGCATTTATATTATTAAAATAATAATAAAATAAATATATCGAGACGCATTGATTGACACATTGAAGAACGTTCCATGATCTTTTATGTTCTACCAATATCGATTCACGAAAAAAATTTGTTTACCTTTTTTATATCGGAAAATTTTTTTCATCCCATAACGCCAGGTCTTTCAGACTTCCGGTCCGATGCTTTGACCAAGTTCGAATCCCAGCGGAGAAAAGAAAATCAAGCTCAACAAATTGTAGCCATTTCATTTGTTTTCTTTTAAATTTTTCACTTCAAGGTTATTTACTTCCATAAACTTTACCCTAAGATATTTCCAATCAACTGGCCGAATGGTGAGAAATTTTTTGAAATTAAAAAAAAAATTTGTTCTTCATGCCACAAAGAAACATTTCAGTACTATTGCTAAGGAATCTAAACAATTTCATTTTTTTTTTCGGCCCACCCTATTGAATATGGAGACCAGAATATTCTTATCGTTGAATGATATTGGATCTTATTTCCATTCAAATAATAATTTGTTTATCAAGAGAAGAAAAAATTGCATCTTTTGATCATTATAATTCGCAAGCACGATGGTGCCAAGAAACAGTGGAACATATTTTAAACAATCTCTTTCTTTTTCGTTGAAGTTCAGTTGTTAATTGTTCATAACTAAAAAGTCAAAGCAAAACTAAAGATTTCAGAAACAGACAAATTTCCAGCATTACTCTGAGAGAATATAATTATGAACAATGATCAATTGTTTAAATGAAAATGTTCGTTGACTTGCATTAATTATCACCTCACTGAGTGAGAAGTCGGTAAAAAGTTTGAGCGTCCAAAAAAATGCATTTTGTGAACACTACTCTAAGAGATGATATTTATAAACAATTATACATTTCTATAACGAATTTCTCCAATAACTTGCATTATTCATTACTCTACTAAGTAAACACTGGGTTGAAAGTTAGAAATTTCAGAAGGAACCGCAACTATATTGTATTGATAAAGAAGAAGGTAGTCATAAACAATATTAATTTGTTTGAATTATTATTTTTGCTGAATTGAATTCATTTTTAACTCAACTTGTGTGGAAAGTAGATAAATAATTATGAATTTCAGAAAAAATGGCAAATTTCTAACATTATTCAAATCTAAATTGTTTAAAAAAGTAATTATGTTAACTGTAGTAAATTATCAAACTCAATTCAAGTGAAAAGTGATCAAAAAGTTGATAATTTCAGAAAAAATTGGAATTTTCTAGCATTATTAAGAGAATATTGTTGACAACTAAAACTAAATTGTCAGAAAAATTTATTGAAACATCTGATTGTCAGTATGAAGTAGTGTTACAGGTATTAGAAACAATTTTCATTTCAAAAAACGCTTAAAAATCATAATCAGCGCCAAAAACTTGCAAAACCCATTTTTTAACTTATGGGGGTTCCTCTGGGACCCTATAAAACAGACTTACGGATTGATTTTTGTGTGGATTCGAACAAATTTCCGCGCATTATTTATGAGAATTCGAGAAAAAATTTGTTGCCGCCTTACCGTATATTGTCAATTTTTGAGGTGCTCAGTACACGTCGTAATTTCCGTCTAAGATATATCAGGAACCATTCTTTAAAACTTCATTCTCTCCGTTTTCAAAAACATTAGATGTACTCACCACCAAAATGATAATTCTTTATCCATTAATTAAAATACAGTCTTTCACTAAATTGCATTAATTTTAAGTTATTTCTCGTATAACAAAATCGTTTTTGTCTCAAAAATGAAATTCAAAGATATTTATGTTTGATCTGAAAAGTATATTCTCTTCAATTTTGGCTAAACATCATCTAGAAACCGGTATTGCTATTCCAAGCTTATTAGAATTCACTCGCCAGATCGACAGCATGGTGATAACACACTGCTAGACTTAATAATTTCTTGATGAAAAAAATTCAAATAAAAGGATTCAAAATCACGAAATTACAGTTGTCAATGATTTTAATTTTTATTATAAAACATCTGTGCAAAAATGTCACAGAACAACAAAGATTGAAGTGTTGAGAATCATAATATATCTTGTTTATTATTATTTGTAATTACAAGTTTCTTGTCACATTTTAAGCCGACTACAGATTACATGTAATATCAAATTTTGGTTTCACATTTTTTGTAATCAAATCAATGGTTTGGACAATCGGGATTCACACGCTCTACTCTAAAATTGAATAGGATTTTAGATGTGCGGCCTACTGGAATTTCCTTGACTTCATCTGGGGTCAAAAGGGCGATCATTCCGCTAAACATATTTATTTTTGCCCGTGATTTACTGCAGGGACGAGATTTATATTTATAGATTCCAGCAAGAACGTTACTAGTCTCCAATATTGCAAAGACGTCACCATCCGATGTTGACAATACAATTTGTTCTTGGCTTGGTACGGGCCGATAGACTTTTCGGCCTGCGAGTACTTGAATTGGTTTATCCGTAGGAAAAGTGTATCTTCGAAGTTCAAAAATGCGATGCGGATTCTGATAGGAAGTGAGCCGAATATATTGCACTTGGTCAAGTCCGTATACAATTCCTTCAGCAGAAGCAATCGTGGTAGGTGGAACCATCAGCCTGGCATCGGCTGGAGTAGACCTGGACCTGGCACGAAGAGAAGGCTTGGCAGGAGAAACTGACCTGGCAGGAGAATAAGGCCTCGCAGGAGAATGTTGTCTTTCAGAAGAATCATAAGAAGGTTGCCGACGAGGAACACCAGGAATGGGATCGCCATTAGGTAGACATTCAAACTGTGAGCTCAACTCTGCAAGAAGGAAGAGGATTACATTTTTTTACATTGGTATCAAGAAATTGTTGGGGCACCATATTGCGAGGCAATAATCACCAGCTGGTATATTGCTGGACCAGCAATATTCAGGAATCATTATTCAAGAAGGAGCCTCAAAAAGTCGTTTTTCGACATTTTTCTACAGAATTATTTGCTGAAAGCTTGACTTTTTTTATAAACATTATAGATTCAGTATAGCATTATATTCACCAATATAATTCTGGATGACTGTCACGATGTAGATGAGAGTATGGACGATCCTCATTTTTTCCAATTCGGTGAAAACTGATTAAAGCGTTGATGCAGAATTTGATTAATATTCTATCTGATAACTTTTATCGTGGTGTTTTATTATATATAAAATAAAATATTTCGAAATGATCAAATTAATTATATGCGCATTTGTACGTAATGATGGTATCCAAATCCTTATCTCAAATGTTAGAGGCGTCGAGTTACTTCTTCTGAAATCTTCATATTTATATTTCATAAATCAGTCTGCAATTTAATTACCTTAACCAAGGCAAGTTCAGAAATAAGCGATTTTTTCCATTACCACTTTGCTACAAATAACCGCAAATCATTTAAACAATCTGAAAATGTTGTGAACATTTTCCTGAACGTGTCTGCTAAGTTTCAAAAACAGAGAAAGTTATGTTGGAGACATGTAGACATCAAATCTACCCCATAAGATTCCGGACAAAGCTATCATAGGAAAAAGAGTTTGTTTGTTAATACATTTCTTAAATAATTTTTGCTTGTTACTAGTCCAGAATTATTTTTTTTACTAAGTATCGTTGAGCAATGTAAACTAAACATTGTTGAAAAATATATGTTTTCAAAGAATATTTTCAATTGTGCCCCGACAACGAAAGTGAGCTACGCCACTTCTCATACATTTTCAGATTTAATGTAGTTCACTATATTGTTACTATTTTTAAGAAGACGAAAAGTTTTTTGTTGTTAAAAAATTTTCAAACGTACAAAAGTTTTATTACCCGAAATCAGTTTTTTATTTTTGACCGAACTGTTGATTCTTATCGCTCATTTTTTATAATCGTGTATCTAAAATGATAAAATTTCATAGTAGCTTGTTTTCTTAAGGCCATGTAACGAGTGGGTCACGTGACCGGATTCCTACCTTACCGAGACTTTTTTTGTTTGTCAACTCATTTTCACACGAATAGACACATCGAGTTGAAAATTTGGGATAATGAATAAGATATTATAATATAATATTATAATTATAATGTAATGAACTGTATTTGCGTAAAGATTGAAATTCTGCAGAATATCAAAAAGGATATTTATGAAAATTCTTTCAAATTACTTTATAATTTGGAGGGAAAAACTACTTCACGTTACATATGCTGATCACGAGAATGACACCACCTGTATATCGATGATTGCTTCAGTTTGGGAATTTTCCTATTCTAAAAATGAGATGTCTTTGAATTTTTCCACACTTTTTTTTATCAACTTCATGAAATGTTCAATATATTATATTTTATTCTAATTTTGGATAGACACTTGAATTTGCACTATTCCGAAAATGTCCTCTGAAATAACAATTGACGAAATCAATAAGATATACATTCAAAATTGTAAAGTTCGAAATTACATAATTTTTTCTTTCAAACAATATTTAGTCAAATAACAGTTTTTTGGATCTAACATATAATGTTAAATCCAAAAAAGTGTTAACAAAAAAAATTTAATCACAAAGATACACTTCTAACTGATCTGATCTTTCACTTGAAAAGTCTGTACAAACATTTCAGGGAAGAACAAGAGTTGAAGCAACAAAAATCATAATACATTGGCTGTATTATAATTTGTAATTACAAGTTTCTTCTAAGATTCTAAGCCGATTCCGGATTACATACAATGTTATATTTTAGTTTTATATTTTTTGATAATTGAATCAATGGTTTGGAGAATCCTGGTGCACACGCTGTACTTTAAAATGCATTACTATTTGACGCTTAGGGCCTACTGGTGTTTGCTTGACTTCATTTGGGGTCAATGGGGCAATTATGCCGCTTTCCGTGTTCATTTTGACGCGAAATCCACCTTGACCGTTATTTTTACATGAATATATTCCAGCAAGAAGTCTATTACTTTCCACTATAGCAACAAGGTCACCATCGGATGTTGATAATACAACTAGTTCTTGATTTGGAATAGGCATGAAAGGCCGGTGTAGATTCGTGTAGGGAGTAAGACGATTGGATTGAAGTTGGTCAAGACCATACTCTATTCCATCAGAAGAAACAATTGTCGTAGGAGGAGACATGAACCTGGGATGGGCTAGAGGAGACCTGGACCTGGCACGAAGAGTAGGGTCGACAGTAGTAGGAGATCTAGACCTGGCTCGAAGAACAGATTTGGCAGGAGATCTGGCAGCAGAATGACTTCTGACAGGAGGAAGAAGCCTGTCAGGAGTAGTGTCGCCATTACGCAGACTATCAGATTGTGAACTCAACTCTGCAGAAAGAAAAAGGATTACATTTTTCAAAATAAATTGGCATTCTTATTTCAAATTTGTTTACGGAATGTAATTCTCTTTTATAAATACATGCAGCAAAATTCTGGAAGAACGCCAATTTTTCAAGCTCTCTGTTAACTGAATACCCGAATTTGATCCAACTCTGTAACTTATTTCAAAGATTTGCGATTGAATATTATTGAATTTTGAAGATTCAACATTCTGCACTTTGGATCATTTTGTAGGTCAAATGACAAGTGTTTTTGATCCTAAATCTTCAAAATTTTAGATATATTGTAGCATAATATTTACCAATATGATTCAGGATTATTGTCAAGATGAAGAGAAGAGTATGAATGATCCCCATTATTTTTCAATCAGGGTATAAACTAATCAAAGCGTTGATGGAGGTTTCGGTTAACAGTCTATCTACTGACTATTCTGGTGTTTCATCCAGGTATGCATATACTTCAATTGATTTAATTGATTAAATATAAACTATAATGAATCAATCAATGATATACATAATTGTACATGATGATGGTATCTTGATAGTGATCTCATATGTTCAAGGCGCCAAGTTTCTCCATCTGAGATCTTCATATTTATATTTCATAAATCAGTTCATAAGATTAGATTACCCCAACCAAAGCTGGTTTAAAGCAAAGTAATTTTTTTTATACTGCTTCACTAAAAATAACCGCAAATCATAAGAACAATGTATTATTGTTGTGGACAACTTTCTGAAAGATTTTCCTGAATTTCAAAGACGAGAAATATTATGTTGAAGTCATGTAGGCATAAAATATATCCCATGAAAGCCTCTCGGATGGGGCTATGATAGCAAGAAGAGTTTGTTGTTAATTTTTTTAATCTCAACTTAGTTATTATTTTTTAGTATGGTATCATAGAGTGAAGTTAACCAAGCTTTGTTTATAAATATTCGTTTTTGAAGAAATTGTGCCCCAGCAACGGAAGTAAGCTATGTCACTTTTCACGAAGTTTTCGTTTTGGGCTATATCTCATTTTTGATAGTATGTTTGAAGATACAAAACGTTATTCAACATGGTACAATTTTTTAACACAACAACTGATATTTACTGAAGTAGAACTTTTATCTTCGACCGAACTTCTGATTCTTATTCTTATCGCTAGAATGATAAGATTTATGAGCAAGATCACGAGTTCGCAATTATCTGAATCCAAGGGTTACAAGGAATTCAGGAAATTCTAGAGCAGTTAGGGAATTTAAGGAATTTCATGAATGAAGAATATTTCAGGAATATCAAGAAGAATCGAAAAAACTCAGGGGATTTATAGAATTCAAGGAATTTCAGAATGTTCAAGGATATCAGAGAACCGGAAGAATTCAGCAGTTTAAAATATTGAACCAATTTAGTGAATTGGGAGAATTTCAGCGATTCGAAAGCATTTAGGAAATTGAAGGACTTCAGGAAATACACAATACTAATAGAATTCAGGGGATTCAGATAATTCAAGGATTTCAAGGAATTTCTGGAATTCAGAATATTGTGGGATATCAGAGAATTCATGGAATTCAGGAATTCGAAATATTTAAGAATATCAGGCGATTTAAGGAATTCCGGGATTTAGAATATTCAAGAAATTCCGGATATCCGAGAAATTCAGGGGATGAAGAAAATTTCAGGCATTTAGGAGCATGTGAGGAATTCCATAAACTCAGGGAATTCAAAATATTCCGAGAATTCAGACGATTCAGAGAACTTTAGGAATTTAAAATATTTGAGGAATTCAGGGCATCAAGCGAATTTCAGGAAATGAGGATCATGAGGGGAATTCAGGAAATTCACGGGATTTCAAAGTTGATGGGAATTCAGGAGTTTCAAAAAGTTTTAGGAATTTGGAATATTGAAGGAATTTAGGGAATTCAGAATATTCGAAGATAACAGGGAATTCAGAAAACCTCAGAGACTTTTGGGAATTGAAGAAATTTAGAGAATTAAGATTATTCAGGGATTTCAGGTTATCAGGTCAATTTCAGGGATTTGAAAGCATTTTGGAAATTTAAAATATGTCATGAAATCCATAGATTCAGGGAAATAATAGATCCGGAGTTCAAGTGAATTCCGTAAGATTCTTTCCTTTCTCGTCTTAAATGAATTCCGTGGAATTCCTTTCCAGAATTCTTCATAAGAAATGCTTTTATAGGATTTCTCTATTGTATCCGTGGATACAGAAATCGAAAATGTAATCCTGGCAGGATCGCCAAAATGTTACGCGTAAAAATGCTTGAAGAGCTTTTTTGTGCAAGCTCGAAGTCAATCTCTGACTTCGAGCGCTTTATTTGTGTTTATGAGTACAGGTCTGGAACTAAACTCCTCAGAGAGGCGGCGCTTTATATATGCTAATTGGACGTAGAATGAGGGTAATTGTCAGCTCATAGCATTCTGAACAGATTCTGAAAAAATTAATTTTTTTTGCGTAACTTTTATAGAAGTAAATAACCTTGGAACAAAAAAAAAGAAATTACACTTTTTCGTTTTAAACATAATATTTCAAAAAATGACGGAAAATTTAGTTCTGTTAATTTCTGATTAAAGTTGCCAAAAGCATTCTTCCCGTTCAATTATTTTTTTATGTGCTTTCTGATAAACTAAAGAAATACGTACATATTTCCAATTTTGAAACACATTTTTTTTCTATTTTCTTGCGGCTCCTTTTTGAACGGATTTTACGGATCTCATGTGGAAATGGTTCATATTTCGGGATCCGTCAAAATAGAAAAAATATTTCCAAACTCAAAAATAAGCAGGTATTTCATTAGTTTTCTTTTAAATTTTACACATCAAGGTTATTCACTTCCATAAACTTTATGCAAAGATATTTGAAAATTTTTTTTCTTTCACCCGAAAAGATTCAAGAGTAGAGAATTTTCAACCAAAAACGAATTGCTCAAAAAATGTATTCAAACATCTGATTATCAGCCTAAGGTAGTATTTTATGTATAAGAAATAATTTTCATTTTCAAAGACTTATGGCATAATTTTTGTGCGGATTTGAACCAATTTCCGGATATTATTTATAGAAATTCTAAGAACAAAAATTTGGTTCCACCTGACTGTATATTGTCCATTTTTGAGGTTCTGGGTACACGTCGTAATTTCCGTCTAAGATTGTATATCAGAAACCATTCTTCAAGCCTTTATCTTTTCGTTTTTAAAAACATTAAATGTACTCACCACCAAAATTATAATTTTTCAGTCCATAATTAAAATACAATTCTTTTCCCGAACAAAAGAATTCAAAATCACGAAATTACAGTTGTCAATGATTTGTCCTTTTATTATAAAACTTCTGTGCAAAAATGTCATAGAAGAACAAAGATTGAAGCCTTGAGAATCATAATATATTTTGTTTATTATTATTTGTAATTACAAGTTTCTTGTAACATTTTAAGCCGACTACAGATTACATGTAATATTAAATTTTAGTTTCACATTTTTTTGTAATGAAATTAATGGTTTGGAAAATTGGGGTTTACACGCTCTACCTTAAAGCTTATTTGGACTACATGCTTGGAGCCTACTGGAGTTTCCTTAATTTCATCTTGGGTCAAGAAGGTACTCATACCGCTTATCATGTTTACTTTTGCCCGTGATTTACGGTTCAGACGAGATTTATATTTATAGATTCCACCAAGAATGTTACTAGTCTCCAATATTGCAAAGACTTCACCATCCGATGTTGATAATACAATTTGTTCTTGGGTTGATACGAGCCGATAGACATTTCGCCCTGCGAGTACGTAAATTGGTTTATCTGTAGGGAAAGTGTATCTTCGAAGTTCAAAAATCCGATGCGGATTCTGATAGGAAGTAAGCCGAATATATTGAAGTTGGTCAAGACTGTATAAAATTCCTTGAGCAGAAGCAATCCTGGTAGGTGGAACCATCAACTTGGCATTGGCTGGAGGAGACCTGGACCTGGCACCAAGAGAAGGCTTGGCAGGAGAAAGAGACCTGTCAGGAGAATGAGGTGTGGCAGGAGGAAGAGACCTAACAGGGAGAATGTTGTTTCTCAAAAGAATCATTAGAAGCTTGCCGACGAGGAACGCCAGGAATGGGATCGCCATTAGGTAGACATTCAAACTGTAAGCTCAGCTCTGCAAGAAGAAAGAGGATTAAATTGTTTTACATTGGTATGTCGAGAACTGGTTGAGGTACAATATTGCGAAGCAAGACTAACCAGCTGTTCCATTGTTGGACCAGTAATATTTAGGAAACATTATTGGGGAAGAATCCTCAAGAAGTCGTTTTTCGAAATTTTTTCGCAGTATGCAGTATTTTCTGAGTGAATGCGGAAACCTGAGTCTTTCTTATGTTTTCCACTTTATATACTGATTCATTGTAAATATATTTACAACTGAATATTCGCCAACTTGTTTGATTTTGGATGTTTAGAGATTGAAATCAATGAATTTTGAACATTGTTCTGATATAAGTATATCTCAAAGATATTCTAAGGAAGATTCTTCAATTCTTAATGTGTACAAGTTAGATAGGTGTTAGAATCTTTCATTTCAAAGATGTATAAATCAACATTCTTAACCTTGGATAATTTTGAATATCAAAAGTAATGAATTTTTAATTATGAATCTTCCAAATTGAGAAAAATCGCAAATGTAAATCATCACGATTACAGAATTTTTAATTGCAAAACTGAAAACTTGCGTAATTTTTAATTTAAAATTTTCCGAATTCAGAACACTTGCATAAAGTTTGGAAACAAATAATTGGCATATGATGCGGATTAAGTCGAATAAATTCTTATTTGCTGAAAGCTTGACATTTTTTCAAAAATATTATAGATCCAGAGAAGTATAATATTTACCAATGTAATTTTGAAGGACTGACAAGATGTAGACGAGAGAATGGGCGATCCTCATTTTTTCCAATTCGGGTAAAAACTGATTGAAGCGTTGATTCAGAATCTGATTAACAGTCTGTCTTATGACTATTATTCTGGTGTTTTATTATATCTATAATGAAAAATTATTCATAAGATTTCATTAAAATTAATTTTAAAATGATTAAATTAATTATAAGGATAATTGTACATGATTATGATATACTAATAATTATCTCAGATATTAGAGGCGTCAAGTTTCTTCTTCTGAAATCTTCATATTTATATTTCATAAATCAGTTTATACAATTAGATTACCCTAACCAAGGCTAGTTTGAAGGAAAAAAATGTTTTTATACTGCTCCACAGAAAATATGCACAAATTATTTAAACCATTTCTTAATGTTATGGACATCTTTCTGAAAGATTTTTCTAAGTTTTTATGATTACCTTAACCGAAGCTAGTTTGGGAAAAAGCCATTTAAAAATGTTGTAAACATTCATTTAAAGGTGTCCGCTAAGTTTTAAAAATAAATAAAGTTATGTTGGAGGGATGTAGACACCAAATCTATCTAATACCTGTACCTAATATTTGTTTTCAAAGAATATTTTGAATGTGCCTGACAACGGAAGTGGTCTATCTCACTTTTCACAAATTTTCTGTCTTAATGTAGTGCCCGTTATTGTTACTATGTTTGAGAAGACTTTTGATTCTTATCGCTTATTTTTTATAATCGTGTCACTAAAATGATAAGATTTCATAGTAGCTTGTTTTCTTAAGAGAAAAATTCTCTTTAACTTTGCCTTGTCTAATTTAATAGAATTAATTTTAGAATGCCTAATATGAGCAACAAATATCATCAGAAAGAGAAAAAATATTGGACTAATAATATTTGATATTAATTTATTCTTTTTTAAAAATTGGATGAATGAAAGTTGTTTAGAGTTTAGACTAGAGAGTACTGCATTTAAACTATAAATTCCATCCTTCCAAATTAAATCCGTTCAGTTTGTGCAAAGGCACGATTTGGCCTTCAGAAGTAAGTGCAACCATAAATTTGGAAATTTAGTCGTTTCCCGAAGGCACCTCAAATGCCAATTTTTGTACGACGTTGCCGAGATTCTAAGGTTCAAAAATGCTACTTTCTAAATATTTCTCATTACCAAGCAACGTCTGAAAATCAGAATGTTTCGGATTTTTCACCTGGAAAGCGGCTAGGGGAAGCACCGAAAGGGCAGTGACGTCTGAGACGCGACATTGTACACAGCCTTCATCTATAAACTTTTTTTGTAAACTCAGACTCAGCGCGACTTGTACTTCTGATTACAATCCTTTTCGATATTGTACTGTAAATTCCGTTGATAGATGTTCCTTAATAAATAAGTTTTGAGGCATCTTGTGTTGTACTTTATTTCAGAAACCATGAACACTGAATTTTAAACACAGCACGTAATAATTAATTGTACGTGCAAACAAAAGTTGTAGAGAATTTTTTTCTTGTGGAAACAATCTTTCATAAAATACTAGGCCGCCCTTTTGAAAATATTTGTAGAAGGCAATAAATGAAAAAATTTGGATCTGTAACAAATTGTATTCAATAAACAGTTTTTTACTTTTCAAGTTTAAATTATGATTCGTTCATTTTTCAACATGCAATATCATAAAAAATTTCACCATATATCTTTAGAAAATTCTTCTCTAATCCTTTCAAAATTTTTAAACCTTCTAATGATTTCAAATTATACGAATTTTTCGTGGAACATTTCTAAATATTCTGTGAAAATTAATTTTTCAAAATAAAAACTCATTTCAATTTATATCGCCCGGAAATTCGTTCTAATCCACACAAGAAAAATCCATTTTTCTTCTGAAAAAAATGATATTTAGAGGTGGCTCAAGCCCCATGAAGTTTAAAACATTTTTCAAATAATTTATCATCGTTTTTAGAAATTTTCTCCTAGAAGAGAGTAAGAAAGTCGCGGTTTGTTCAAAAGTGTTTCACTTCCTGTCCCAGTTCCAATTAGAGTGAAGTAATACTTAATTGATGTGAACAAAAATAATTTATCATTATTGTTCTGAAATGTTCAATCATTTTTCTACTTTTCGCTCGCAGTGAGCTGCCAGTCAATTCAGTTCAACAAAAATGATTTTTTGAACAAATTATCTTTGCTTTTATCTTTGCAAATTAACGAACATAGTTGTCCAAGGAAAATATTATTGTTTATAACTATTTTTCCTTGGGTAAGTGCTAAAAAGTTGCGGTTTTTTTTTTTTTACTCTGAAACTTTCCGTCCACTTTTTCACTTAGTTATGTGATAATTAATGCAATTTAACAAATATGCTTATTTCAACAATGAATTGTTATTTATACTATCTACTCTCAGATTAATCATTTACCTCACTCTAGTTGAAAATGACTTTCTAACTCTATCCTAAGAGGAAATTGCTAAAACAATAATCAATTCTTTAGGCAATTTATTTAGACGTCGTACCATTTGTTCTAAGTATTATTTTGTGTGATGAAAGCAATTGGGATTTGAGAAACCGCACAAAATCATGATTAGCGGCCAAAACTTGCAAAACCCAGTTTTTTACTTATGGGTTTTTTGGGGCCCTATAAGAAAGACCCGCGTGAAAAAAGTTGGAATGTCAATCAACTTGGTAGTATCTGGCTGAAGCATGGGACACGGCTGAATGATAGCATGGAAAAGCCTTGCTTGTCTCCGTCTCCCATGCTTAGGACACGCTAAACACAAATGGATATTTTTAAGAACATGTAAGTGATAGAGAACATTAGCCAGTGTTGACAATTAAAATCTTTAGTTTGCCGATAGCCGGCACATCTCGAAATGGTAAGTCCAGTACCCGGGTACACCGGATCGCGCACTAGGTAGTTGAGCACGGATTCTACGAGAACCTTTTCGAAGTTTTAATTGTGTCTTGGGACCCAACGCGAACATTCTACTGTAGAGTGGGTTAAGAATGGGTCAAATTGCGAAGGTTTTTCGGTCATGTGACCGAACAAGAATTTTCTATTTTAGAGTGGGTCGCGGATGGGTCAAGACTGTGAAGGCTTCGCGATCTATTGACCCAACCACAACATTCTAATGTAGAGTGTCTTGTGTTTCAATAGTTCAAAAATGACATGTACATACATAGCTTGCGATTATTTGTTATCAGTTTTGAGATATATATTTCCATTTCTTATAGCCACGAATACTCCCTCGAACGATGACAATCATGAAAATGCTGCTGCAGTATACATTCAAATGACGCTTGTAATTATAAGACTCATGGTAGCAGTAATATCAACAATAGCTACATTAGTGATAATAATAACATAAATTCGATCAGCGACAATGATTACAATATTAGAGATAGCGACGAAGAAAAATATTTTATCAGCGATGGTCATCACATTTATTTAAATAAATAATAATTGTTGAAACAGCAGAAAATTATTTTGAAAATACTTAAAAGCTCGTCCCTTACCGATTACAAATAATTGATGTTCGAAAAATACGAAAGACACCGTCTTTAGTATGAATTTGGTACAAAACTGCTATCTTGCATTTTTTGTTATCGGGTGTAAATCATTTTTTGAATATTTCTTAAGAGGTGACAATACTTAAATTCACAGAAAGTTTATAACAAGCACATCTTTCTTTCATTTTTTGGAAATCGAGCTTTTCCCCTTTTGAACGCCATGTTAATTTCAAAGGCCCGGGGCACGGGCTAACGTTGAAAAAAATAAGGAATTTCATTCTCCGGATTAATAATTACCACATATTATACCCATATATCCTACAAATAGTGTGTTAGTGCTGCCATCTTTGTGTCACGACAATTAATTGATACAATGGATGAAGCAACAATTTGATAATTTTCGGTGTTCTTCAGGAAGACGACATGGGCCTGGTGCAGTCAAAATGTGGTATTTTCAAGCAGCATCTCAATATTGAAATACGATCAAACCAGGTCGAATCTGTGAGACGGATTAGAGGAAAAATACGGGACAAGCCCCGTCCCCTCTTAAGTCAGCTACCTTCCTTTAATGATAAGGAAACGATCTTATCGCAGCTGAAAAAATTACGCGGCATTGGGATCAGCTTTGCGGAGGACTACACTAAAAAAGTCCATACTGAAAGGGAGACTCTGCTTCCATACATTAAGGAGGCTAGAGAGAAAATGGGGGAAACAAGCAGCATACAAGGAAAGGCGAAGCTCAAGGTCTCGGAATCCCCATCAGTCATTATTAAAGAGCAGGCGGAAAATCTTACGGAAGGGAATTTTCACAATCGGCTATCATCAACCAGGGAGACGAAGAAGAAAAATATAAATGGTTAAATAAGCAAAACACATCAGGACAGGTCGATAATGCTATCAACTTCTTCTTCTGCAACTGTCATGGTTATGTAAGATTTTTAAACTCCTGTATTAATTATGATAAGTTTGATATTATAGGAATCGTCGAAAACTGGCTCACTCAAATTCCCAAAAACTTGTACGTGGAATATGAATATAATCATTTATTTTCTAATACTTTGAAAGAAAAATCAAAATGTAGAGCCAGTGGTGGCCTAGCCATTTCTATAAACAAACTTTGCTATAATAGTGAGATCATAGATAGATCAGAGTATTGGACCCGACGGTAGATACAGAAGTAACCCTGCAACTTCTTGAAGAAACCTGATGCGCTCTGTCAGAGAAATGCAACTACATTCCTATCACTATATGTAGTGATTTCAACTGTAGGGTGGGGGGATTAGGTCAGGGTGCACCTGATATGTTCTCTCACACAAATTTCTCAATGTACCGCTCGAGTCACGATGCTGCACACAACAGGAGGGGGCTTGGATTGGTAAATCCGATTTTTGTTTACTTTACTTTTGTTAATGCAGGGGGTAAAATTGTCAATGACTTGGTTTGGTGCAATTGTGCAGTGCATTAGGTATACTTAAAGACTTGGAGGTGGATGAATCCACACATACTTCGGATAACTTTCCAGTCTTAGTCTCCACTTGTTGCTCTCCCACCTCACTTTGTCCCTCAAGTGCGCTGAATGTAAATAAAAATAGAAGCTTGACGTTCCCGAGATGCACGGACGACAAGCGGGAGTTCTTCTCGAACGAATTATACTTTCGTCACAGACTAGAAGTGAACTTTGAGAAATTAGAGACAGATTATCTCATTTCAAACCTTAACAATGCTATTACCGACAGAGCCAAAAAAGCAGATATGTGGTCAGTTCTAATGCGTTCAAAAAGCCAGCAGGGCAAATTTCTCGGATGCGGCTAACTTGGTTTAAGTCAAAGCTTAAAAATCGTATAAAGCATTGACAGCTCATAAAAAATCAAGCTTTGAGTACAATATTCTGACAAGCCTTGAGAGTGTAAACTATATTAAAACATTCTGGAATACTGTTAATAGATTCAGAGGTTTAGAGATGAAATCTACAATCCTTTCCACAAAAGCTTGGGAGAACTTCTTCTGTCTGATACTTCCTTTCAGACATCTGTCACCGTCATTGCTGACAGATGTGCGAAATCCATTATTGGATAGCTTCTTTATCTCGAAACTTTTTTTTTAACAAAATCCCAATAATTAAAGACCTATTGCCTTTCTGAACTCACTTTCCAAAATTTTAACGCACATTCTGTTGGCTAGATTGGGGAAATGAGAGTCGTTGTGTCACATTATTCCGGAAGCCTGAGCAGGTTTTCGCCGAGGTAGAGGATGTATGGATAATATTTTCACCTTGGAATCTGTTTCGCAAATTAACTTACAAAAACAGAATA
>CAKNXH010002254.1:398339-425123 GCA_932178445.1 Andricus quercusramuli | reverse complement strand
GCGGGAAATTAGAACCTCGAATCAGACAGTCAATCACAGGGTTTCTTCAAGCATCCTACATATTCCAAGTATTTTACGTAAAATACCTCCTTTAGGTATTATACGTAAAAACCTTCCAGTTACGCGTAACTGCACATCCCTGGTTGACATTATTATTTTTCAATTAACAATATAGGCATTGAAAAAAAACTCTGACGCCCTTACGAATGCCGATACCAGAAATTCAAAAAAGTAAGGTTATGCAAAGTTCTACAGGTCCGCCATCTTGGCACGTAATTTACTAGGTATTTTACATGTTTTCTACGTAAAATACTTCACTTAGGAATTTTACTTCAAAACCCACCAGTTACGCGTAACTGCACATCCCTGTTCGTGGTGTACTTTTGAAAGTGCAAGGGCCCTTTCACACGATTACAGATGCGCAAGTCATGAGTATAGTGAAAATAGAGATTTTTCCGTCAGCGGAAAAATCTCCGAATGGCGGTAATTTGAATGCTCGATTTTTTTTTAATAGAAAATTTAATGTTTTTCAAATTATAGGCAAGTTTATTGAGCTAAAAATAATTATGGACGAATGAAGACGATGAATTAAATACATTTTTCAATGTTTTGACGAAAAGAAAAGAGCACATGCCAAATCAGCTCATTTCTGTCAAAGTTATATGTATGCATGAGTTTCGGGTGTTTCCTGTTTTGTCTCGCTTCTCAAACAAACTAATATTTTCGTGCAGATAAGGTGTTTTTGACAGTTGTTAACATAATAAATTATCATGAACAAGCATGTTGATTATTATTGTACAGAAACAACTATAGAGGTTATGTTTGGGGTTATGTAAAGACGTACCGTAAGTCTTATAAAGGCTATTGTTTGCAAAAGCATAATATTTTTATGTTAACAAATACTAATTACATGGAAAAATCTCTGAATAGCGGTAATTTGAATGCTTCATTTTTTTGTATAGAAACTTTTATGTTTTTCAAATTATAGGCAAGTGTATTGATCTAAAAATAATTATGGAGGAATAACGGCGATGAATTAAATACATGTTCAAGTGTTTTGATGAAAAGAAACAAGCCCATGCCAAATCATATGATTTCTCTCCAAGTTCTGTGTACGTACGTTTCGGATGTTCCCTGATTTGTATCGCTCTTTCAACAAAATAATATTTTTTTTGCACAGAAGGTAAGTGTAATTAGTATTTGGTAACATAAAAATATTATGCTTTTGCAAACAACAGCCTTTATAAGACTTACGGTACGTCTTTACGAACCCGTAGCCGGCATAACCCCAAACATAACATGATCATTTATTATGTTAACAACGTTAACAACTGTCAAAAACACTTACCTTATGGGCACGAAAATATTAGTTTGTTTGAGAAGCGAGACCAAACAGGAAACACCCGAAACTCATGCATACATAACTTTGAGAGAAATCAGCTGATTTGGCACGTGCTCGTTTCTTTTCGTCAAAACATTGACAAATGTATTTAATTCATCGTCTTCATTCGTCCATGATTATTTTTAGCTCATAAACTTGTCTATAATTTAAAAAATATTAAATTTTCTATTTAAAAAAAATCAAGCATTCAAATTACCGCCATTCGGAGATTTTTCCGCTGACAGAAAAATCTCTATTTTCACTAAACTCATGACTTGCGCAAGTCCGCAACTTGCTGATCTGTAATCGTGTGAAAGGGCCCCAAGGAGTACAAGCATGATCTAATAAATACATGGTCTAGCCACGCGCAAGTAAAAAAAACTGAGCCAATGAGGACCCACCGCTTCTTTTCGCCATCTTGGATGGAAAAGGCGGCAAACGTAATTGATTTTTAAATGTAAAATGTTAGAATTGAAATTTCTTGTAATTTTGAGATATACAAATACTTCAATCCTAATCAAATGTATTGTAATGTTGAAAATGGACGAAGGAATATACGGATGCTGTGCCCACAACATATAAGATGATAATTATCATGTTTTATTTATTACAAAATATTGTTCCTCAGTTTTGGAGGAAAATTTGAGTTCGAGATATACAATATTTATTCACAATTCTGAAATACTCTTGCTCACTCCTTTTTTTACAATTTCTATTACGCTCGAAATATAATTATTACATTTGGGACGGGAGAAGGTGGCAAGTGACAATTTATGAGAAAAGGCATTATCTGTTAGAAAATTCTCCACAATTCAAATACACACCGAGTTAAAACAATTTGCTCCGAACCGTATTTTTAATGGTAGCAGTACGTCGAAGTTGGTTTGTCATGTAAAAAGGCATATACTTATATCTTTTTGATTCAAGAGCAGAGAAAATGTTTTATATATTACATTGAATATATTTTATAAATCGTATGTCACATTGTGACACCGGTTCATTGAAAAGTGATTTTCTGGTAAGTGAATAACTTTTTTTGATAAAACTTGCTTTCCCGGTGTTCATCTACTGAACATCTCGGCGGGGACATTTCACAATTTGAAAAGCAAAATAACAATTGAAATTGTTGTGACGATATTAAGTTGATTTTCAGAGGCCACAAAATTCTAACCTCAAAAGTACATGACAGTAAAAGAACAGTTCCCTCCGAAATGAATTTTTGTTTTATGAATCAACTGTTGCCCCTGTATTCAGTGCCATTCTGTGTACATGTAATATAAAATCACATTATAAATCTATGTTATTCTTAGCAGAGTTTTTTACGGAATGATCAATGTTGTTGGCGAAACCACATATAGTATTGCACACACGCATATTTATAGGTAAAACGAAGTCGAAATTTTACAATATAAAACAGTCTTTTCAACTTCATGTAAAAGTAGTAAATCTTAATTTCAATACATATATACAAATGAACATAATTTACTTTTTACATTGCATTGCCTGGTGACTCGTGGACAAAGTTGTCTCTGAAATTTCGAAGATGAATTGGATCTTCATTTCTTATCATGAATTATCTTTATCAGTGTAAAATTTATCGCGCACAAATATTGTCAGGGCTCGGAACGGGTTGATTTTTACTAACTTCTTTACTGTTTCGATTCATGGTTACTAAAAAGTTACTTATTTTATAGAAAGGTTACTTTTGGTAACATTTTTTGTTCGAAATAACGAAATGAATTCATTCATTTAATCGTATCATTTCAAAAATGTAGATGAATGTAAAAATTCAAATTTTTTTCGTTCTGGCACTCTAGAGTAGTCAGTAGTTATTCGAAGTTTTTTTTTTAATTTATTACTTCAATAATTTCATATTATTTCTTCCTACATATTCATTTTCCTATAATACTTTTCCGTACACAGAGTACGCGTCAAACTCAAACTGCGCGGTCATAAAACAAAATGTCAGAACTAAGCGGTTGCGTGATTTGGACGAAACGGAGCCCTCAAGTGGCTAGACCATGTATTTATTAGATCATGGTAGATGCCCTTCGACACCATCTGGAACAGAGATAGGAAACCTCTCAACCCAAATGGGTGTCGAGCAGGGGAATGCACGACAACACCGCTCCATGGAGGGGTAGGGCAGTCACGATACTTACACAGAGCAAAGATAATATCTTTGTCCGGAGACAGTGTGGCAACCTAGTGTCATTCTTGCTGATTGGTTCAGTTTTCTTAACATATACCAGATAGATGTGTAGTATACAGGGTGTCCCAGACTCAAGTGTCCGGACTTATATAGCCGTATAAAAATGAAAAAAATAAATAGAAAATTCCTTTTCCAAAAATCAGTTGAAGTTTTAGTTTTTTAGTTATAAAACATTCAAGCTGGACCAATCAGGAGCGCCGTATAAGAGATGGGGTTAGCGACGGGAGAACACTACGTTGGAATCCCGTTCACGCACACACGGCTGTTTATACGGCGCTCCTTATTGGACCAGCTTAAATAGTTTATAACTCAAAAACTAAAACTTCAACTGATTTTTGGAAAAGGAATTTTAGATTTATTTTCCTAATTTTTATACGGCTATATAAGTCCGGACACTTGAGCCTGGGACACCCTGTATATAGTTCCCCACTCTGACAGCAGTGATGGGCAAGTAAAATACTCGTGGTAATTTACTTGGTTTTCTACGGTAATTTACGTGGTATTTTACGTCATCAGTTTTCTACATGATGTAAATTACGTCTTGTTCTATATATGAGGGCGCCACCTCCGAGGCGGGAAATTGAAACCTCGAATCAGACAGCCAATCAGAGGTTTTCTACATGTATTCTACATATTCCAGGTATTTTACGTAAAATACCTCCTTTAGGTATTATACGTAAAAAACTTCCAGTTACGCGTAACTGCACATCCCTGGTTGACATTATTAATTTTCAATTAACAATATAAGCATTGAAAGAAACCTCTTACGCCCTTACGAATTTCGATACCAGAAATTCAAAAAAGTGAGGTTATGCACAGTTCTACAGGTCCGCCATCTTGGAACGTAATTTACTAGGTATTTTACCTGTTTTCTACGTAAAATACTTCACTTAGGTATTTTACTTCAAAACCCTCTAGTTACGCGTAACTGCACATCCCTGTCTGACAGCCCGTACCGCACCTACGTTTATAATATCTTTGGTAATATACGCGTATCGCGTATAATATAATTAGGTATTTTCACTTCATAATCAGCTAACTTCACTTCGTTAAATGCTGAGGGGAAAACAATAGGTCAAATGCATGGGACAAAACTTTATTTTGGTAATATATTCATAGTGAATAATAATTATTACTATTTTATTATGTCATTGAATAGCTCTTAAAAAATAAAAACTATTTTTCAAATACATTTATATAGAAAAAATTAGTTTTCACGAAGACATTAACAAAATAGGGCAAAAATGAAGCGAATCCCATGCATTTGATCCATTGTTTTTCCTTCAGCAGTTAACGAAGTGAAGTTAGCTGATTATGAAGTGAAAATACCTAATTAGGTATTTTCACTTCAACCGCCAGCTAACTTCATTTCGTTGAGTGCTGGGGGGAAAACAATTGATCAAATGCATGGGATACGGTCCATTTTTGACCTATTTTGCTAATATCTTCTTAAAAACTAATTTTTTCTATATAAGTTTATTTGAAAAATAGTTTATATTTTTTAAGAACTATTTAATAAAATGATAAAATACTAATAATTATTATCCATTACAAAGATATTACAAAAATAATGTTTTGTCCAATGCATTTTGTCCATTGTTATCCCATCAGCACTTATCGACGTGAAGTTAGCGGATGGTTAAAGTGAAAATACTTAATACTAGAGATGGGGAGTGACGTCAAATGACGCCGACCGCTTCAGTCATCTGACCGATTTCCCGTCATCTGACTGTCTGACCGGACATTTTGGAAAAAGTGGAAATCATCTTATAAATAGTTATTGGAATGTTCTTTAATGAATGGTGTAAGATGAAAACTAATACGGAACAATTTTTTATGAAATTACAGGCTGTTAATCTCTTCAGACGGACAATTTCTTCGATTTGCGTGATTTTAGTCAAACATAACCTACAAAAATCATTCGCAATCAAGTCACAAAAGTTTATGGCAAATATGATTTGTTTCTTTCAGGAATAAATCTAATCAAATGACTGAACGCTAATTTGAATTTTACGTTGTGGCATTTTTATATTGTATTATATTGTGGATTACATTTATATCTATTATAGGGATCAATTTAGTGATAGGAAAGAAAACTGGAAACGCCAAAAATTACAGGTTGAAATAAAAGGATGGAAAGGATAATTCAATAAACCTATCTGTTCGGTGGTGCTGTCAAAACCATATTATGGTTTTGATTGTAGTATAAGGCTTTTATTCTTAAAGTTTTTTTTTAGTTTCAAAGTTCTCAAGAAGCTGCACAAATTCGTATAGCTTATTCTTAACAAAATAGAGATACCTGGCCTTTCAGTGTATAATAATATTTATCATTATTACACTTAATTCTGTCGTTGAAAAATCAACTGTTTTGTAGAAACTTCAACCATTTTTTTTTCTTTCCTGAAAAACCTTTGCTGCTTGAAAATTCACCTCTTTAGGTAGAAAATTAACTTTGTTAACTGAAAATTTAACTATACATCTTTGTCTGAAAATTGATCGTTTTTAATTGAAAATCAACTATTAAATTTCTTATTGAGAATTCATCTTTTTTTGGTTGAAAATTTAAATACGTGGTTGAAACTCGAACTACTTTGTTAAAAATTAATTTTTTTGTTTGGAGATTCGCCACTTTAATTGAAAATTCAGCTCTTCGATTCAAAATTAATTTTCTAATACAAATTTGTCTTTTCAGTATGCAATTAATCTTATTGGTTGAAAATTCATATTTTTTGTTAAAAATGTAATTATTTTGTTAAAAATTTAAAAGTTTTATGGATAAGTCATCCTTTTTGGTTGAATATTGTTCTTTTTGTGGGAAAAATATCAACTGTTAGACGTTTTGTCAATTGAATTTAACTTGATTAGAAATTTGAAAATGTATCGGCCCGAAAATTTTGAGCTTATATGTTCAAAATAGCTTTTTGCAATCCCGAACTTTGAAGTTTTCTTTAAATTTTTAACACTTCAGTCTAATGATTTTGAATTTAAAAGCGTTTTAATTGGGATTTTCCAAAAATATAAAAATGCGTTATTTCGAGGCTCTCCAAAAACATTTTTACTACTACAAATTAAAAACTAAAAATGTAAAAGCTTCAGATATTCAAATTTAAGCTAATGATTAATTCCTGAATTTTAAACGATGCTTTTCAATTAGAAATTCTCTGATTTCTGAAGTTTCATTGAAATCATTCTTTACACGTTTTTAATTTAACAATGCTTTGATTTTTAAGATTTCCATTCAGATGTTGTTTGATTTTGAACAAGTTATCTAAATTGTAAAGAAAAGAGAATCCTAAACTGCAATTTGAAGTGTTATGAAATTACAGTCGAGCAAGTATTTTTGAATTTTTTAAATGAAATAAAAATAATTTTGAATTTTGTTATCATGAAATTATTCTAATGTTAACCTTTTCCTACCTTGCAATTATTTAAGTATACAGGATTTTAATTTGAAATTGTACAATTATGAACAATTTAAATTTAAAACGACAAGAGGTTGAACTATTAATTTTAAAGCATACGTTGTACAATTTTGAACGATTTAAATTAACCCCAAATAGTTTTGAATTTTGTTAAGATAAGATTATTCCAAACTAAATTTTATACCATATATTGGATGATAAAACTCACAGAAAATCATCGTTTTGGCTTCTTTTTTTAAAAAAGTGTACTTTTTAGTTTTCAAGATTTGAAAACTGTTCATGTTTAATAGGTTATGTTCATTAACAGCAACAAGATACGATCACTTTTTACGTCTTTATTCCTTTTTCTTCACTTTTTTTTAGAAAACAAATTTCGTTTTACTAATAGAAACGTTTTTTGTCGTTTATATCTATGATATTAATTCAATTTTTCGCGTAATAACATGATTTCCACTTTTTCCACTTGTCCGGTCAGGTGACAGTCAGATTACCGGAAATCGGTCATCTGACGGTCACTCCCCATCTCTACTTAATACCTAGACCTAGAGTATTACGTTCCCAACCCTGCTCGGAGCCGGTTCCAAGGAATCGATTCTGAGACATACTATCGAAATCGGATTCGACCGTCCCTAATGAGTAACAGTATGACAAGACAGCTGATTATAAAACTTTGTATATTTTTTTCTATTTTATGAAATAAACACTGGAGATATAAAGCATGACGTATAAAGATTAAAAAGATAGTGAGTGCAAAATACTAGAAATCAAAGTAAAAAGGTTTGTGTAGGAATAACGAACGTGATTGTCTGTCGAAAAAGTTTCAAGATGACTCTCATGGACTTTTTTGGATGTGGTTTTCTGGCTTTTGGGCCTCCTTTGGCAATGTTCGCATTGACCATTGCTGTAGAACCTATTAGAATTATTATACTAATAGCTAGTGCATTTTTCTGGTTATCTTCACTACTAGTATCTTCGATAGTGTGGTATGCAATTGTTCCACTAAGGACTTGTCTTGCCGTTGGACTCGTGTACTCCGTCATCTTCCAGGAAGTGTTCAGGTGATTTTTAAATATTATTTCGCTAGCTATGGCTACGAAATTTGACTTAATTTTAACTTCCTTTTCCAGCTTGTTCAGGGCTAACATTAAGGAAAATTCCGTACCCATAGACACGACCCCCGCACTGTCTATGGTTACGGTATTTTCCCTAACTCTAACCCCTTTTCCAGCTTGTTCAGGGCTAATGTTACGGATAATTCCGTAACCATAGACAGTGCCTTATAATTAAACATTTTATTTATCAAGCAAGATTCATTGATTTCTAGTTTCTTATAAATAAAGGCCGTGTCTACGGGTACCGAAATTTCTGTACGAATAGCTCCCAGATACTACTTTGGCTATTTTTACCGAAATTGCGGGGATAAACTTTCGTAAAGGGCATACCTCTGATCAAATTAAAACTCCGTATACCCATGTTATTTTGACCCGCTGATTAGGGGCCGTTGAAAAAATACGTAACGCTTTTTTCCGAATATTTTGACCCCACCCAGAAGGCTTTACGTATTTTTTGAACGGCTCCTTATGAAAATGATAGTGAACATAGGTGCAAATACTATTTTCAAAGTCAAACCGGCAAAAAACTATAAACGTGTAATGTTTTTTCCATTTATTTCAGTAAATGATAAACATTTACAAAAAATCTTCGAATAAAAGTTTTAGACCCTTTGAAAATCCACATTATATGTCAAATCTATTTTTACGCTAGGACTGATAGTATTCAAAAAAATAACGATAATTACAAAATACGGTTGCGAAGTACTATAGACGTATTTACAATGGGTGTATTTATTTGTGCTCATTTTATGAGCATTTTGCTTCCTCATAGGTAGCAAATAAATTTCCTTCCTCATAGAGGGAGGTTTTCAGTAACAAAAGAACAAAATTGGTACTTTCAATATTTTTCAAGTTTATCTTTCTGTCTTTCCGAATATTTTATTCTCATAAAATCAAAGGGCCAAAATGTCAATTGACGTGTTCTGTTACGAACAACTTTCTAACCTACGGTACTTTTATATTTCAAATTAAACCTCATATAAACAATGTAACTTTTCTCAAAACTTTCTGAGTAGCTATTGATTAATCAATAATGGTCTTCGAAAGTTCGTCAAAAGATCAACCCGCGCGCCTCGAAGACGCGAACAATATTGCATCAAATGCAGTACTGTTATATTCCCAGTATCAAAAAATCTTTTTGTAAACAAGGAAACTAATTTTGTTGATGAATTAAAATCGATATTGGTAGGTTATGCAAGATCATGAAAAGTTCTTACTTTTGGCAATCGGTGCGTCTCGAACACGCGAACAAATATGTTGTATACATTATAGTTGTTTTACCAATATTAAAAAAGTTTTCCTTATATCAACAAGATAAATAACATATTTTTCCAATTTATAAATCGGCATTGATAGATCATAAGAGGTTGTAGAAGGTTCGTTAATAGGTCATTCGGCGTGTTTCGAAGACGCAAATAAATATGTCAAATACAGTACTGTAGTACTTCTAATATGAACAAAGTTTTTTTCATATAAACAGAATACACCAGTTTTGTTTAAACTTCATAAATCGGTACTGGTCGGTCATAAAAGGTTCACCAATAATCGATGCGTCTTAAGGACGCTAAAAATACTCTAAAAATACATGTAATATTGTTGTTTTGAATATCAAAACCGTTTTTTTCATATAAACAGAATAAACCATTTTTTTGGAACTTCATATCTCGGTACTGGTTGGTCATAAAAGGCTCAATTTCTTTTTAAATTGCAATACAAAATTGAATAACAATGATTCTTCATTTGTAAAAGTAGCTTTATGTTACTTCATTTGACCATTTTGTAGAAAATTCGTTTTTTTTTCTTGTTCGAAATTGATTTTTTTTACTGTAAATTCAACTATTTGATTCATTCTATTTTTGGTTGAAAATTGATCGTTTTCAGTTGCAAATTCAAGTATCTGGTTGGAAATTCGTGTATGTTGAAAATTCAACAGTTTGTTTGCAGTTTTTTCTCTCTATTGACTGAAAAATCTTTCTTAGTTGAAAATGCGACTTTTTTGTTGAATCCAACTGTTTGTGATTCGAAATTAAAACCTCTTTTGTATAAAATATCAACTTCTACATTTTTCGAGCCATTTTATTGAAAATTCGTTTTTTTTTTAAACTGAAAATGTAACTACTGAAAATATAACTACTATTCATATTCAATAATCTATAATAATTTCAAACAAATATTTTTATCACAACATGCATGTGATTTTTAAAGAATTTTATATGCAGTAACCTATGTTTGAAAAAATGTTGGTTGTCTAGTTCTATACTGCCACTTTACAATTTATCTTGTTGTCATTTTTCGATAGGACACAAATTTAATAAGTTCTAGAATTTAAACAATTTTCAAAAACTACTAAAAGCCAGCTTTTAACAGTTCGGCAAATCTAAGTACAGTTTTTAGTAGATGTTAAATATATTTTTTTTAAATATACATTCCATATAATATTTAATTCAAGATTTACGATCATTTAAACAAACATTTTTCTCTTGCTTTTTCTTACATGAAAAAACCAATGCTTTTGTTTGAGACTAAAATAAAACCAAAAATTTGTCTTCTTTAATTTTAAAATTAAAACAATTTTTCTATTAAAAATAGTTAAAAATTGTGTGCAATTTATTCAGAAGATTTTTTTTAGAGAAATTCAATTTAATTTATAGTATTTAACATGATTTCTACACGTTCTAATGGATTTTGACGATTTCTAAAGATTTTTAGGTATTTTAAGGAGTTTTAACGAATTTCAAGAGAAATTTAGGGAATAAAATCCATTTTATTTCAAGGGATTTCTACGGATTTTAACACTTTCAAGGTATATGAAGAAAATCTACAAATTTCAAAGGATATAAAAATTTTTTAATTACTTTAAAAGATCCCAAAGAATTTCAAGATATTTCGTTTAAAAAATTGGTAGAACTCTTAATATTTAAAAATTGGTCATTATGCATTTTTTAATAGTTTCTATGTTTCTATGTTCTGACTTGAACTTTTTTTATTCGAGTTTGAGAGCATTGAAGAGTGTTGTTTTTTTTAAAGTATTAATTATAATAGGGACGAGATAGCAAATCTCGCGCAGAAGAAAAAATATTCTGGGTTATAAGTACGATTTAAAACATATAAAAATGGTTTAATGAACAAGTTTTATGTTTTGCCGTACGTTTTCATATTGCCGTGAATAGATTTTGAACGACCTAAATATATACAATTAAAAATAAATTAATTCTTTAATGGCAACATTCATGAAAAATTCACTTAAATTTAAAAATAATTGTTCAATCTTTCCCCTTTTTCGTGAAAAATTACCCTATTTCCCCTTTTTTGAGCTCTTTGTGCGCTGTGCTCCTATAATCACGGAAAAATGATAGAGAAATCATTATAGGTCTATACTGACACTATCATTGCATTTGTGGTTTTAGGTACCTCCTCTACTGGATACTCCGTAAAGCTGAAAGAGGCCTGGAAAAAGTGACAACGGCGCATGTTGCCGATAGTAGACACGTTTTCGCGTACGTCTGCGGCCTAGGTTTTGGACTCATGAGTGGTGCATTTGCCTTGGTGAACGTTTTAGCAGACGCTGTGGGACCCGGAACCATGGGCCTTCACCGAGGCAACGAATTCTTTTTCATCATTTCCGCAGCTACAACACTAGCTTTTATATTACTACATACTTTTTGGGGTGTAGTGTTCTTTTCCGCCCTTGATCACAAAAGATGGGGCCAAGTTGCGTGGGTGGTTGGTTCTCACTTATTTGTTTCTGCCATGACCTTACTGAATGGAATTGGTTATCAAGCAATCAGTCTATCAGCATCGTACATAGTTCTTTTGATCACGGCTACACTTGCCTTCACAGTAGCCGGTGGCAAAACACAGAATATAATCAACTGCTTTATCAAGAAATAAAAGAGAGAAAATGTGAATAGTTTAGCGTGCTATTTAAACCGAGATTTCAATCCGAACCACTGCAATTTGAGATATCTAATTATAAGAGTAGAGAATATCGTCTCTGGAAGTTTATATTTTTCTTAAAACCTTACTTAATTTTCCGTAAATTGGCCTCCGGAGGGATACACGGTGCGGCTGAATCTAAAGTCTGAAAATGTAAGGAATTACGAAATTGTGAAGGTAGTTGGTTTGTATTTAAGACATGGATATACTTAATTATATAGTAAATTCGTAGCTAATAAATTGGACAATTTTTTATACAATGCATTCGGAGAATGAGATGTGAAATGCGAGAAGATTGATGAAAGTGTGATCTTGTCATATCTGTTACATATTCACAATTAGTTTTATTGAATCAGCCTCATGAAATCATTATGATAGATTTATAATAAGTAATAAGCTCTACATGCGACGATAAAGAAAAATTATTTTATATCGTTAGTTTGCCGAGTTTGCAAATCAATCAATTTTATTTCTCAGTATTTGTTGACTGGATCTTTAGTTATTATTTTTGAACGAAGGACCTGGAAACGGGAATAATGAAAGAATACTGTATAATTTTCGAAATCGTATTCCAATAATTTATTGATTTTGCTTTTCATGTTACGTAAAAAATATTGTAAGAATGAAGATAGTCCGCAGTAAGAAAATGTACAGACAAAATATAATGCACTCTGCTCATATTTAATAAGAATTAAATTTTTTAATTAATTTACTGTCTTTTAATTTTACATCATCCGTCACTGCAACTAATGTATCATTCGTATCAGTCTCTTTTGTAAACAATAAACTGTTATAAAATTGACAAATTCATCGTTAAGTAATTCTTGATGTGTATTCGTTTCAGATGCATAACAATCGAATTGTCTACCTAAAAATCTTGTACATATTTAGAAACTCAAACTTCACTATCACCTTAATTCTATCACCCTGTTTAATGTTTCTCGCAAATTATTAAGAGCTTGTGAGGGAAGCCATCAGCAGTTCCATTTTATTCAAAAAGTTCTTGCCTTCCATTTTGTCCCACCTGACTTCTTTGAAAGATCCTCCGAGGTTTTCCCACTTTCTTTCTCGCACTAGTTGACCAGGGAAGAAGTCCTTTCTCGGAGAATGAGCTATTGCAACCTGAATCCCATTTTGTGGTTCGCATCTGACCGCTATCATTCTGTCGCCAATCGGAGAGGCTAATATACAACTGCTCGCATTTCCAAGAGGCTCCACTGCCCCAAGACCTAGATGCGAACTGTTCGAAAGAAACTGCCAACCCATACACTTCGCTAAAGATTGAACCGCGATGATTTGGTGTTGATGGATCTGACAGAAGATTAGATCGCGCAATTCTTGGGGCTCGTAACTCATGTGCATCACTCTACCATCCCGACAAACACACTTGAGAGATTTTTCACCGACATGTACGACCAGAGATGTACGATACATGGAGTCGTAACCGTGAGTTAGAATATTTATCTTTACACACGATTGAGTCGGTGAATTGAGAGCATTCCAATGAGAAACGATAAGAGGATCTTTAACTTCCTTTGCAATTGTATCTAAAACGTATTCTGTCCGCAGACGCATAAAGAAATGTTGGGCCTGTTGGATAATTTGTTCCAACAGCGTTTGACTCTTGGTCATCTCGATCAGTTCATATCTATCAGCTGCACTTGGACCTGCAAGGCATCTGCGTTTGCTTGGACCCAGTGGACCTGACGCAGGATGAGGGAATGGATGATGAGTATTTTTGTGATGTACTTCACGCAGTAATTGGTGTAACGAATGCTCGAGTACGTGATCGTGATCGGTTTTGTGAGCTGGAGGTGCTGAGGGCTTCTTGTCGTTGCCGGTACTGTGACATAGTCCAATTATCAGTTGTATGCCTGGCAAAACCTACAAAGAATTTTGATAATTGTAGAGATTAATATATTAGAGAAAAATAAAAAAAGTCATCGTGTCATCACGGTGCACACATGCTATTCACTATTAAATGCACATGTTTTAAGTATTACCGTTGCCATAATTTGATTTCCGACTACCATGTGGGGAATAGGAGCTCGCAAGTGGACTGCTTCCCTCGCCAATTGGCTGAAGAGCTCTTTGCAAAAAAGAACGTTTTGTGCCGCTTCCAGTTTCTGTTGCCAATTTGTGTTGTTCGTACTATTCGTATTGTTGTTCAAGAGACTAATGTTTACGCTGCACAAATCTTCTTGATCTGAAATAAAACTCGTCATGTTTCATTTCTGATGTAAATTCTAGCCTGGTTATACTACCGAGGATTAAGGAATTTATATGGTAAGGGTAAATAAGGGATGTGCAGGTGAAGAGATAGATTTTAGATCATCCTCTTTAGCAGACACCTCCGATGAAGTTTTACAAATCCATCATACGTCACTTTTCAATCATCGTACACCACAATTCACACATAACTGACTAGTAAACCTATAGAAAGATCGATTTTTTGAGTACCTTTTTGGCACAAGACCTCAATGTATGCAACTCCTTGAAGTTCGCTAGGAATTGTGACACGTAAGGCCGATGGTTTACCAGTAGACGGAACAGCAGGGAGTAACGCATTCGGATTGGGCGAAGCAGGTGGACTTGTGGTGATGTCTTCCTCTTCCTCCGCTTTCGTGACTTCGAACATTCCCGTTTGCGTATATTTTGAACCCGCTGTTTGATTGAAATAAACAAATTTATTTTACTTTGTTTTACATTAAAATTGTTAATTGCAGGTTTTACGGGAAAGCTCGGTAATCTTTAAAAAATAACTTACCAGTGCGGTAGCTCAAGTCTCCAATTATGGAATTGGAAACTTTCTTAAGGCGCCAATTCTGACGAAGTCGCAGCAACTCAATATGGAAATTAGGAGTCGTGCGATTCCTCGCCAATTCGTTTTGGCAATTTTTCAGTCTCTCAGCACCCTGCATGAGAACTTGTGCTGCACCAGCAAGTGCCTTTTTTCTGCCATAAACTTGGACCATTTGTTTGACTTCTACGGCCTCTTGTGGTATCGGATCCAACACCATGTACCTTTTTTCTCGAGCTATCGAGAGGACGTCGGCGAGCACACATACTTCTGTTAGAGCATTCCTGTCTCGAAAAAGTATCAAGTTATTAGAAAATACTTGGTTACAATTTGACTGGAATTGAAAGAAATTTTTGTTTATGTTTTTGAGACACTAGCCAACAAACACGCGCGCTATGTGTGCGATTATGGACCTTATTTCTTACCCATTTTTTCATTAAAAATGTAGGGTAGAAGTACCGTTTGTGACATTCATGGAATACTTCTATATTTTAAGTAACGAGTTCTATTGCACTGAAAAGGGCTAAATAAGTACAAATTACGTATTTTTAATTAATTTAGCACTTCACTTATAATACTTGAAATAGACTATGTATCAGAAAATTGCTGCTAATGGTTCATTGGCCACAAGTCTTGTGTAAACAATACAAATAAATATTTTTTGATCTTGAAATACTTATGTCCTAGTATTAAATGAGGGTTTTGGCCACCCTTAAAAGCTTTTGCAACATTTTAAACCTTTCAAAATTTGTTAAAATGGCTTGAAATTTTCTGAAACCCACGAAATCGTATGCATTTCTTTGAAACCTTCTAAAATTCTATAAAATAATTTCAAATACTTTGAAAAACTAATTTTTGAAAGCCTCTGGAATTCCTTAAAATGTTAAGAAATTTTCTGTGAAAGTCTTTGACTGACTTTAGAAAATTTTCGAATTAATTGAAATATTTTTTAGTCTCTTGAAATCGCATAAAATTCTTTGTAATTTCTTAAATTGGTCTAAAATCCCTTTAAAGCCTTTGAAATTCCTCTAAATCTCTTGAAACTTGTTGAAATCACTTGAAATAATTATAAATTCCTTCAAACATTACATAATAATTCGGAAATGTTGAAATTTGTTCAAACTTTTAAAAAATCTATGAGATCTTCTGAAACCTTTTGCAATTTTATTAAATATTTAGAAATCTTTGAATGATCAACCACTCAGCACTCAAGAATTAGCAGCAATAAATATTTTTTTATTTAATGAAATGAAGTTTTATGCTCTTATCAGAGTAGACAATTTAAGATCTGCATTGGCAAGAACAATTACATACTTCCCTATCACAAATTAGATTAAAACTTGTAAGCAAATTGAATGTCAACAGCGGATTTCATTTTTAAATTATAAATATAATTAATGGAGTAATTTCAAGCAGTTGAAAAGCCAATCAAGTTTTTCAACAACAATGAGTGGGAGATTTACGAGAAATTTCAGGACACCATTTTTTTTAGACTAGCATCAATCTCGGGCTACGCGCACCTGTACAGTTTTTCATTTGCAAGAAAAACTAATTTTTAATACCAGATACAAATTTCGGAAAACTATTTATTTGTTTTTAAGGTTATAAAAATATAATTTTCCTTATATTCTTGAACAATTAAAAAGACTTGAAGATTTCAGGTATCTCGAAAAAGAATCTAGAAAATTTCAAATAATTTATTTTTTATTTTACAGAATCTTACCGGATTTTATGAAAGTTCGAGTGGGTATAAAAGATATTCAAAATAAAAATCATTAAAAATTTTCCCGTGAATCTTAAGAACATTTTTGTATAGTCTTGAAACCTTTCAAAATTCTTGAATATCAAATTTAATTTAGTTCTTGAAATCATTTCGAATATTAATTTTTTTTAAATTTTTTCACACTTTCCTAAATAACACTTAAACTTACTCGATTTTTTTCTACAATTTTGTGATCTTGTAAAATTATAAAATTTTTGTTTTAAAATATTCTAAATTATTTTTCGAATTTAATAGCGAAATTGCCCTGCCATTTTGAATATTCGAATTTGAAACTGCAATATTGTGAAATTTAAAATTCGAAACCTCCAAAAATTAATTTTAGAAAAAACTTTAGTTTCGAAACATCAAAGATTAAACTGTTTTAGAATTGCGCATTAAATAATATAATTTTAAATTAAAATTATATCCATTTTAAAGACGATAAATATATTATTACTAAGTATCATATCATGTAGTATCAAGTGACATTCAACACGACTGGATAGATTTTTTTACAAAAAAATGTGACTTCTGTCAGAAAAAATCACTGCCATTTTCGCCGTTAAAAGTTGCAGAATTTTAAATACCTTGAACCTGTAAAGGTTAATTATTCTAAACACTTGGAAAATGATATGCTTTCTAATTGGAAACTTTCAAAAATTACAAAATGCAAGTTTCTCCCGGTGGGTGGCCACCCTGTCATTTAATATTATCAAGGGGCAATGAATAGAATCCTTTTGCCATTCTTATAACGTATGGTAAAAAAGTTCAAAATATCATTGTTGCCTTTATTATTAAAGAATCAGTTACAATTTGAATATGCCCTTTTAGAAATGAATTTTTAGAATTAAAATTTCTCATGTTGAAAATTGAGATTTGCAAAAGTCGAATAATTCTTAATTTTTAGTGGTAAACAAAACTTACAATTAGTTTTTGATCAGAATGCATGCAAAGTCTCGTTACTATACCTTTTTAAGAAAAGGATGGATTGATATAAACTGAATTTGTTTACTATTGAAAAAAAAAAGTTTCTGTTGGGGACAAACCTTAGGTTGTTTCTGACGGTATCCCAAGGCCATAATGTGGACTGAGCAGAAGTATCTTTTGGTTCTTCATCTTTGCCTCCATTCTCAGATGGTTCCTTTTTAACTTCTTCGCCATTAGTTTTGCTAAAATCAATCTTCTGGGCGATTTTAGCCAAATTCTCCGACAAGGTCAAGGGTCTGAAAAAAATAGTTGAATTACGTTGTTTCATTTATTCAAACTTTGAAACTATATTATTATAAAGTAGCAGAGTCAATTAAATTCTGCAATGAATAAACACAATACGGAAAACAATATACAAATAACCGTAAAACGAAGCAAACATTTATAAATAGATCAATTAAAATTTGTACTAGATTTCAAAATCAGAACTGCATTAAAAAGATTAAAAATAAAATATACTAAAGTTTTTTTCGAGGTTAAGTTCACAACTGAGCAAATTATTTTGCATTTGAGGAGAACAATCAGGAATAGATTAAGTGTTTACTTAGAATAATTAAACCAGAACTTACGCTTGATAAATTTCTTGACCATCATATGTGATTTCTTGAATCAAATTCTCAATCGGTGCTTCCACCGAAACGTTTACACTGTTTACAGAATTAGAATACGACATATTATTCATGCGATCTGTATCATCGAATATTTATATTACACTTTTTTTCACTATTTACAATGTATTCATTATATTTTATTCCCTTGATTTGATTTTCAAGTGGTTTTTTCTTACACAAAAGAAACAACAGTCGCGTAAATGACAACAATCACACCAAATCACCCAATGTGAAACGTCGCCATTTTGTACCCACAGATGTCAAATGGAGAACCAATTACAAAGTTCAGTTTCCGTTAGAACATTTTCAAGATTTATTATGATTCGCAAATTTTGTGGACAAATTTGAGCCCGCGCGTTTCAAACAAAAAAAAAAACTAAATTAGTACTAATTTTCGCCTACCAAATTTTCGGTTGTGAATATCAAATCTCCTTTTATGCCTTAAATATCTCTCTTGAAATGTTCCAGTTTTTTAGGAATTTTTTAGAAATCTTTACAAATTTTAAATTATTTTTTAAGCTTTCCAAAACAAAATCTTTCACGTTCTTTTTCGACATTTTAAAAAATCATTTAAAATGTTTTAAAATATTTTTTAATTTCATCTTAGAACTCAATTTTCAAAATAAGAAATCATGAAATTTTCCCATGAATTGAAGGAAAAAATTTTTCTTCTTTTGAAACCTTTCGTCAACGGCGATACCACGCTGAAAACACCAGTTCCCGTTAGATCACTGAAGTTAAGCAGTGTTGGGCGCGGTTAGTACTTGGATGGGTGACCGTTCGGGGAATACTGCGTGTTGTTGACCCGTCGTGGGTGTGGTGAACCCACACTGGTAGTTATTTATCCACCTAGAAACACTACCCGAATCGGGTAGTGAGGCAATGAACTTTCGAGTTCGAAATGCTAATCAATTTTTTTTTTTTTTTGAAACCTTTCAAAATTCTTAAAACGCGTCTGAATTTTATTTCCTGATCTTTAAAAGCCTACATTTCGTTAAAAATTTTTGGAAATCTTTACAAGCTTTAAATCTTTTTTGAATCTTGCAAAAACTTCTAAATATCTCTTAAACTTCTCGAATTTTTCTAAAACTTTGTAATCTTGCAAAAATGAACAATTTTGCTTCAAAATCTTTTATCTTCTTTTTGAAAAATTTAAGAAATTATTTGAAATGTTCAGAAACATCTTTCAATTTTTTCTGATAAGTAATTTTTCAAAATAAAAAATCAGGAAATTTTCTCATGAATCTTAAGAAAACTTTTTTATTTTCTTGAAACCATTCAACATTTTTAAAACGCTTTTAAATTTTTTTTCAAAATCTTCAAGAATCCACATTTTGTTAAAATGTTTTTGAAATCTTTTCAAATTTTAAATTAATTAAAAAAAATGAATTTAAAAAAAAATGTAATGGACAATATTTCAACTGAAAAGATTTTCTTTTAAATTAAAAAAGTTGAATCCATTCAAATAAGATGAATTTTTAAGACAAAAGTTTAAATGAAATCCGAAAATGTGAATTTTCGAGAAAAAAAATCATTTTTAACAAGGTTGAATTTTCTATCAAAAAGATGAATTATCAACCAAAATATTCATTTTACAAAAAAAATTTTACAAAAAGAGGAATTTTCCACAAAATACATGAATTTTTAACTAAAAAAGATTCACTTTCAAATAAAAATGAAATATATACACAAGAAGTCCAATATAAGGCCAGTTTCGGGGGTTGCCTCGCACTGGCCTTGGTATCAGTCGTTGGAATCGTAAACAGTCAGGGCCGCGTGAACAATTTCTGTTGGATGTTTCTCCCGCTTAATCTCCCCCGCACTGCCCGCTTTCATCGCTCCGCTAATGATGGCAACGCATTGTTAAAAAATTGAATTTCAAACAAACAAAAAAACGAATTTTCAAGAAAAATAATAATAATAATAATTTTCAACAAATTAAAGTTAAGTTTAATAAGAAAACACAAATTTTCATCAAAATAACTAAATCCTCAAGCAAGAAAATTATTTTTCAACCAAAAAATTGCATTTTTGCCGAAAAGGTGCAATTTCAGCAGAGAGAAAAATTTTTAAACAATATTTAAACTGACCCGAATTATTCCAAATTTTTTTTTAAATATTTCAAAATAACAAAATTGCCTTAAAATCTTCCAAATTATTGTCGACGTTTTTTGGAATGTTAAAAAAATTGTATCTTTTAAAAACGCTTCTAAATTTGGTTTCAAAATCTTCAGAAATACGCATTTTATTGAAAAACAAATTTAATAACGTCTGAAAATAGACGAATTTTCAACAAAACATTTAATTCTACAACCAAGAAAGATTATTTTTTAACCAGTTACATTTTTAACAATGAAAGGTGAAATTTTTACCGAAAGAGGGGAATTTTCCACAACTTAGTTACATTTTTAACCCAAAAATATGAACTTTTAATAAAAAAGGTTATTTAAAACCAAATAGTTGGATTTTCAAATAAAGATATGAATTGTCTACTCAATAGTTACATTTTTAACAAAATAGATGAATTTTCAACTAAAGTGATGAATCTTCATCTAAAATGATGAATCTTCAACTACAATAAAAGAAATTTGCAACAAAGTAGTAGATGAATTTTTCACGAAATACATGAATTTTCAACAAAAAAAGATCAATTTTCAACTAAAAATGGAATAGTGAAATTTCCAGTTAAAAAAATGAATTTTCAAACAAAAGGAGACCAATTTTCAAGAAAATAAATTTTTAACAAAGGAAAAATAATTTTAAACAAACTACAGTCGAGTTTTCGAGCAAACAATTGCATTTTTAACCAAAAAGGTGGATCTTTTGAATCTTTTAAACTGAATCGAATTATTCCTAAAATTTTGATTCATTTAGAAACCTTTTGAAATTTGTTAGAATTTTCTTTAAAAATCAATTTATCAGAATAGAAAATCATTTATAATTTTCACATATCTTAAGAAAATTTGGTGGTTTTCTTAAAATCTTTAAAAATTCTTAAAACGCTTCGAAGTTTTTTTTTCAAGATATTAGTATTTTTTCATGTACTATATATTTTTTAATTCTGCGTAATTATAAAAATTGCCTTAAAATCTTCTGGATTAGTTTTTGACAATTTTGCGAATCCTTTAAAATGTTTTTAAATATTCTCTTAAAAATTAATTGTTTTAAACATGAAATTATTTTTAACTTTCCCAGAAATCTGAAAAAATTGTTTGATTTTCTTGAAACCTTTCAAAATTCACATTTTTCAAAAGTTTGAATGTGATTCCCGACTTGAGTTCGTATTTTCGGTTAATTCCCGTTTTTTTAATTCTCGGTTATTCCTTGGTTAGTAAGCGCGCTTTAAAATAAAAACAGACCTTTTAAAAGAAGGAAAAACAATATTTTAAGTAGAAAAAGGTTTATTTTCTCGTAGAATATAATGAAGTCCAACAATTAGCAAAGAAATACAAATTTTTATTGCATCACGATAAAAATCAATAAGCAACATACTTCAATATTACAGCATCTATAAAATATTTCCCTGTCTTTTTGTCTTCATTGTTTACACTGATTACTGACTAGCAAAAGAGATGCAAAATAGTATAAATTCAATGTAATAAATGTGCTTATAACAACATATTGTTGTCGCTCTATAATCAATAATAGATAAATACCGTATTTCGCAATACATCGATAAATTCACAGTGAAATATTTCCCCCAAAATCAACATATATTAGGAGTCTTAGAAAAACTTTCATAAATGCATGCGAGTAAAGTTTAACACTGAGACAACATTGGACGATTACCAAAATAAAAAAAACTTGAAAAAGTATCAAATCCCTCTTTTCGGCAGTCTCAAAGTGATTGGAGTTTAAATGATTTTTAAAATCATCTTAGAATTTTCACAAACATTATCATAAATCTGTGTGTATATAATCACAGATAAGTTTCTACTTAACATATAATTGCAAACTAGAAAAATTAAAACATCGTAATCTAAATAATTGAACAAACCCCACAAAGAAAAAAGTTTAAATCTTATTTGTAAACAAATTTGATCATAAAAGATTGAAAAATGGATAAATGGAATAGTATATAAAAATGAAGAGATTCTATGAATCCAACTATCACCATAATCTGAATATCTATGTATAAATATATTTAAAGCTATAATCAATAATAGCATTTAACAATTCGCATCGTGCATTCACGTAACGAGATTGCTTCTCTATTTCATCAATATTATCCCAAAGAGAAAGCGATGTTACTATTTGTACAAATACAGTAAAAACGACAATGCAGAAGTCTAGAAAAGATCAATCACGACTTCTTCTATCTACTTAATTTTTCTTTAAGCCAATCTTCGGTCAATTCTTCCAACTCACGTACTTCAAATACTTTTGTGAGTTCGGCTTCTCTTTGCAGTACAAGTTTCATTCCTGCATAGAGAACTTGCAATTCCATTTGAATATCTCTGGGAGTATAGAAGATGAAACACATAGGAAAGGAAACTCGACCATCGGCGTGTTCCATTTTGTAACTATAAACGATATATCTTGGCTGATGAGCAGGTATAAGATCCTGAATTGCATCCATCTGGATATCCTGGATGTAAGAAACAATTATTAAGGCTTTTGCACAATATCAAGATTTTTCGAAAGAATGGGAACTGCTATCAATGTATGAATGTTTGCGAAAAATATCCCATGGTGGCCATTTTAACTGAGGAAAAAAATTCCTAGTCATTTCGCTGTTTTTCCCGATTCACAAAAAACTCTCACGGTCGTCGAAATGAAAAAATTCGAACTCTTGAAGCTTCAATTTTTTTTTTCATTTCTAGTAATTGAAACTGAACTGCAAATTAAAATATTCAACTTGGAACTCTTTTGAAGTTTATACTTTTAAAGTTAAAGCTTAAAATTTCTTTATTCAAGCGCTTAATAATTTACGGGCATAAAATTGAAGCTTTCAATGCTTTTCAATTGGATAATTGGAAATTAAATGCCGCTAAACTGAAAAATTGAAATTTCTTAACTTTTATAAATTGCACCAGGGTGGCTACTGAAATCATGAAAAAAATTCCCTGGCAAATCCAGGGTTGTCGAGGTATCTCATGTTTTTTTCAGGTATAATTTTTCATAGTACGGAGCCATTCAAATATTTCACATTTTTTAAAACAATCGACTCAGAATATGTATACAGTTCCGGGAGTTTATTAAAGGTATATAATGTTTTTCTTCAGTTTCTAGGGATTCAATTAATATGTTTTATTTAGAAAGCTTTTGACACATTATATTACAAGATATTCTTAAATATAGGAGCACCATCAATTAGTTAAATAATTAAATAATACAAAAAACATAATTAATCATTTCTTGAATTTGTCTTTAAGGTCCATGAATTTGAATAATAAATCAAACAAAATTTTATTTGCTTATTCTTAAAATTCAATTTGAGCAGCTTCAACTTTCTATATTTTCAAGTAAAAATATTGTATTTTCAAAAAGATAGATGAATTTTTAACCAAATAGTTGAATTTTGAACTAAAAAAGATCAATTGTCAACAAAAAATGAAATAGTAGAATTTTCAGTGAAAACATTAATTTTTAACAAAACTGATAAATTTTCAACTAAAATGATGAATCTTCAACTAGAATAGTTGAATTTCAAACAAAAAAAGATAAATTTTTAACTAAAATGATGAATCTTCGAATGGAATAGTTGAATTTTCAACCAAAAAGATTAATTTTCAACCAAGAATATTAATTTCTACTAAAAAAGACGAATTTTCAACAAAGTACATGCATTTTTACCTAAAAAAGATAAAATGTCAACCAAAAATTGAATAGTTATTAAAATTTTTAAATAAAGTCTACCCACAAATATATAATAATAGACCCCATGTAGTCCATTTTAATAAAATGTTTTGCGGCGGCAGCCATGTTTCCTCCAGTTTTCAAAATTTTTAAATAAAAAATACCTACAAATATATAGTAATAGATCCTATATAGCCCACTTCAATGAAATTTTCTTAACATCGCTACAAATCTTTAAACTCCCTTAAAATGATGAATTTTTAAGTTAAATAATGATTTCTAAACTAGAATAATTCAATTTTTAACCAAATAGATTAATTTTTAACCAAGAACCTAATTCTGTACCAAAAAGACGAATTTTCAACTGAAAAATACAATTTTTCAACCAAAAATTGAATAGTTGAATTTTTAGTTTAAAAAATTAAAATTCAACCGGAGAGATGTATGATGAAATAAAATAATAGAATAGTCAACTGGAATAGTTACTTTTTTTACCTGAAAAATAATAATTTTTAACAAACTAGTTAAAGTTTTTACTAGAATAGTTGAATATTCAATAAAAAAATTAATCTTCAGCCGAAGAAAAAAATAATTTTCAACAAAATAGCTCATTATTCTACCAAAGCAATACATTTTCAATTAAAATAATGAATCTGCAATCAAAAAAATTAATTTTTAAGAAAAAAGTTCAACTTTCAACCAAGTAATTAAAGTTTCAATCAAAAAAATATGATTTCTACACGAAACATGTAGTAGTTGATATTTAAACCAAAAAAGATTTTAATTTGTAATAAAAAACAGTTGAATTCGATCAAAAAAGACATATTTTCAACTAAGACAGATTTTTCAGATAAGACAAAGAAAAAATTACAAACAAGCTGTTGAATTTTCAAGGAAAAAGATGAAGTTTCAATCAAAAAGATTAATTTTTTACCAAAAAGAACGAATTTTCAAAAAAATACATGAATGTTCAACTAAGAACTATTACATTTCAAACAAAAATAGAATAGTTAATTTTCAGTAAAAAAATTAACTAAAAAAAAATTCAACAAAATACTTAAATACAGTAATATAAAGCTGCTTTTACAAATAAAGAATTTTTTTCAATTGTATATTGCAATTAAAAAAATTAAGCACGCTCTCGAAAAAATTCCCTGACATTTACGGATTTTTCAAGGTAAATTAAAATTACCTGAGAATTCCAGATTTTCAAGGTATACAAAATCGCCAGATATTTTCTAGATCCCAGATCCGATTTTGACAATTTTCGAAATCCTATGGAATATTTTGAAATATTCTCTTCAAATTAATTTGTCAAAATAAAAAATGTTTTTCAATTTTCCTAGGAAACTTGATACAATTTTTCTATTCTTTTGAAACCTTTCAACATCCTTAAGAAACTTCTGAATTTTTAGTTCAGAATCTTCAAAAATCTACAGTTTGTTAAATTTTTTTTGAAATTTTCAAGTTTTTAATTATTTTTTAAGCTTTTCAAAACTTATAAATATTTCTTACACTTACTCGAAATTCCCCTAAATTACTGATTGTTTAATTCTTATTTATACATTAAAATTCAACAATTTTGCGAACAAATAAACTTTTTTTTTATTAGAACAATTAAAATTGTAACCTTCAAAGTTTAAATATTGGCTCTATGAAATTTCAACGATTCAAGGCTTTCTATTTCGACCAATTTAGTTTCAAATTGTTTAGTTTTATATATTTTATTTATTTTTAATTGCTCATTTTAAATCAAAAGTCTAATATTACTAAACATAAAAAATGGCTCTTTTTGTGATTGAAAAATTTTCAAATTCAATGGGTTAACAATGGAATTTCAGACTGAAATAATATTTGAATAGAATTTGAAATCATTTTATTATTGAAAATAGTTTATGAAGTTTCAATTCTACGTTTCACTGTTGTTTAACTACTAAGGGTATGGAATTGAGAAAGTTCAATTTTTAACGTTAAATTATGTAAATTGTTTCATTTTAAACAGATGCAGAAACGTCTTGTGAAATAAATTATTGTTCAATTTTTAATGTTCGAATTACAATTTAATTTTAAGAATCATGATTATTTCTTATATTTACAGTAGATCAACTTCAAATGTTTTTTATCCCAAATATTCCATTTCGAATGCTTTTGATTTTCAATTGTTCAAGTTTTCCAAACTGCATTTTAAAATTCTTTCAATTGAATATGTACGCTTAAAAGTGAAGACCTAAAACGGAAAGTTCTTAAAGTAACAGATTTCAGAATGTGATATGAAATTTGCTACACCTCAAGTGAAAAAACCTGTTATATATTTGAATTCTTCTAAGTAAAATGCCAGGTCAAAAATAAATTCACTGTCATTTCCCAATTTTTCCCGGTCCAGCGGCCACTCTGTATTCTTCGACTAGGGGGTCATTCACAAAATACGTGATGTTTTTTTTTTAATTTTGTGAAAGACCTCTAGTTTATTTTTTGATAATAAATAATAATCAATTTAGCTACATACCTCGATCTGTTCGTCGATGCATATCTTTTGCTTTTCTCGGTCGACTTTCACTGTAAATAAAAAATTGTTTTAGTTCTTTTATACTGGGTGTTTTTTTTAAGCTTGAGACATCGAAATATCTCAAGAAATACGCATCCTATGAAGAAAGTATCCGTAACAAGAACTTTTTATTTTCGAGGGGGAAAAGCGAATTTGAAAAAATGTACCCCCCCCCCCCCCCCGGGGGCGGGTAACTTTTTAATTTAAATTGGAACCG